>VKOC01000920.1:0-34909 GCA_009364415.1 Spea multiplicata | reverse complement strand
ACAGATGGTTAGGTAGATCAAGAATATATTTACTGAAGATTATCCAGGGCAAACTCATACCTTCTTGCAAATTAAAATAGCTTGGGGATGTTTGTTATAATGCATAGCAAAGTAACATAACTACTCAGTAATATGCATAATAATTATTTGTCCAACCTTTTATATAATTTGTTTTAGTATTGTGTTGGAGGTACCTTTTCCTACTTGTTCATTGTCATAACGTTGTTTATAGCTACCAGAAATATTGTAGACCTCTCATGTGTATGTATCAATGTAGTAATTATGAACTAGATACATGCCTCATTTCTGCGTTCTTCTAGGTGCATGTGGCCTCTGTAACAAAACTTTTCTTTGTGATGCGATTAACAAAGGAACTGAACAGTACCTGAGTTGCAGTGGTTAGTACAGAATTGTTGGGGAACCTGCTGTTAGAACTTACCTTCATGGTCACTTCCTGTGATGACCTTGATGTCTGGCTGCCTTCTCAATGGCCGGGACACCGCTCCACAGTATAAGAGTCCTCCCACGCCAACCCTCGTCACATGGATCTCCTGAGGTAGTGGTTCGCAGTCGAACATGCCTGCTACCTACTCTTAATTGGCAGCTACCCAATTTCGTGATCATGCATAATGTGCAGCTGCACATATGTCTCTGTTTTAAGCGTGACCGTGTATGACCTTGTTTTCAGCATGAATTTCCTATTTAAACATACTTCTTTGTTGGTGTAATTTCTTAAGTTGTTTCAGGGACTTTGGTCTATTTGTGTTCTGATCTGGCTTGCCCTGACCCAGTATTCTTGTTCCCCAATTTGGCTTGATAATGTAAATTGATCAATTCATGGCGAATGGCTCCTGTTCCTGACTGGACTGATTCCAGTGCCATGTTTCTTTCTATGCACCTTCACCTCTTCACCTGGCTTCCTACTTATCGGATTTCATTGTGCCTGCCTAGTTGCCACATTTTTCCAGTGCCCAATGGCCTGATGCTAAACACATTAAAATTAAAAGAAAGCACCTTTATGACATTTTATGCCAAATAATCAATTTAATATCATACAATGATAACCTAAGCAGCTGACCATGAAAATATTTTGTTAGCCTAATGTTTGATAAGACTTGGATGCATTCTCATAAACATAATTTTTCAATTAATTAAAATAGATTGCAGCTCTGAGTACAAAACACAACACTAACTAGGTTTCCTTTTATGTAATAAAAATCATTTGGTTAAGATTAATATGCTTATTGAAACGAATAAGCACATTTGAAAAGGGAACACTTTTATGTCAGAATTATTATCATTAACCTATGCCTTAATTGGATAAAGTAATGCCAATTATCCTGTTTTTTCCCATACTGTTTAAATTCACCACCACATTGTTGTCTGCTAAACATGAAATTAACATGAAATTACCTTTTTTTTACTGGAACTTCATGGGCAAATATTTACATTTGTGGTTTTGACCAGATAAATACAAAGGCAAATGTTTTGGATAAACCATGAAAAAATAGAATTTCTGTTCTATGTACTATATTTGTTTCAACTCTCGCATAACAACCAAATGGCATACTTTATGATTCCTTCAACCAATAATTTATTTATAATTTAACAGAATCTTATTTGGCAGAGTATATTATTTTATTCTAATCATTTCAATTAATGGCCTAAGCATGTATACTGGAATCTAATATTATATGTGCGTATTGCAGCTAAACATTGTTATTTACACAAGTTATTACAATTATGCATAGCCAGGAAAAAATAATATATTTATTAAATTAGTTTTTTCATGCCAAAAACACTCAGGACTATCTCCTGGCAGCACTAAGGATCAGCATCAATTACAATGATCATCAGGCCAGGACAGGCCATCTGGCAAACTGGCCAATTTTTGGATTATTCCCTGCCCCCTCCCTCAGCTCCTTTTCTGCTCTGTGTCTCACAAGATTTCCTAATGAGACCCCTCGCACAAGTGCATTCGTCCTAAGATTTTTTTCATTCTGCTTCTAATCCCATGTTTTTACTTTTCCCAAATATAAGATGAAAGCTTTATTGCTTAGCTTATTTTTTAAAAAATTGTGTATTTACTATCTCTTTTATCCGCCTCTGATCTCTTTTCTTCTACATTCCAAATGATACCCTAATATGAAAAATGATTTACATCCACAATTATATTATAATATACAGGGCTGGCCAAAGACTTAACGCCGCCTGGGGCGAAGTTTAAAATGCGCCCCCCCCCCCCCCCCCCCGGCATTTTAAACTTCGCCGACACAATTATCCCCCCCCCCGGTACTTACCTTTAAAGAGTCCTGCGGCGAGTCTCCCCTCTGCCACGGTGCCGGCTTGTAATGCTGAGCGCCGGAAATTGACGCCACTTCCGGCGCTCATCATTACAAGCCGTCACCGAGATCGAACAGGGAGACTCGCCGCAGAGGAGAGAGAGAGAGAGGCGCTGAGCGGGTAAGCGAAAACTACTCGGCGCCCCTCTCTCCTCCACTTCAAAAAAAACGCAAGGGGCGGCAAAGTTCTGCCCCTTCTAAAGTGCCGCCTGGGGCAATTGCCCCAGTCGTCTCCATTGTAGGGCCGGCCCTGATAATATATAATATATTTTGTAAAGTAGGTGCAGTATGATGATATGGAAGTGCCTATGTTTGTATTATACTCCCTCCCCAGTAACATAAATGCAATGTGATTAAATGTCATCAAGGTCATCAAGCATGGTATCTTTAAAAGTATGTGTCTGAATGAATGCAGGTTTTCTGGAACAGGAAAAATTAAAATATGTTATCTCTAGTAAAGCAACAACTTTTTTGGAAGGGGAAAAAGACAATGAGAAGTTCACGTAAAAACATTCTGCGGTGAATTCACTAACCAGTGGGTATGCAGAAGGTATGTTTTGAACCCACTGATTTGATTTTGAATGGGCAAACCCCAGTGAACTTGTCCTGCAAGAAGGGCTGAGCTTATCTTGCATTATGAATAGTTACTGGGAGATAGTCATGATTTAACTATGCATTATGTAGGAGCAGCTCAGCGATTCTTGCAAGAGTAGCTTGTTGCAACTGGCTTTTTTAAATGCTGAATGAGACCAGAGTTAAATATCCCTGCAAACTCAAGAGAATAAATCTTCTAACTATTCTATGTTGGTCAAAAATATGAAATATGGTTGTTCAATAGTTTGGCAAAGAAAAATCACAATTGTTAATGTCTGTTTTGTGCTGCCTTTTACCCACACAGACTTAAAGGATTGTAAATTATCATCTTTACTCACTGAACCACATGTATTTAGGCATTTTGAACAATGTAGAAACCATAGTTAGATTTTAGAATAAAATAAGAGCAATGTACCGCATTTTCATGTAATATATTTCAAGTGGTCACTTGACCACAATCATCAACACACTTCTTTTGAGGGCTAGGCACAAGAATACATTGTTAATCAGAGAATACTAGCATCTGTGCACCAATATCCCTAACGGCTCTGCCAAGCTCATAGCAACACACATATTGGTTTTTAATATGTTTTCCTAATATTTACATCATCACCGAGTCAAATGATTTCCTCAACAACACGAGCATTTAGGAAGAAAAATTTATAGTTGCAGAAGTAAGTGCTACTAAATTACCATATATATTATTGGCTACATTTGTTGTAAAATAACTGCATCATTGGAAAGGCTCTAATCACAAAGAAACAGAAAACAGAGTGCGAGATTAAACAGGAGTGGCGTTCAGTGGAAGTACTCTGTAATGATTTTACAAGCGTTTCTGCTGTTTCCTATGGAAAAAAGTACTAAGTAGAGATGTGTTGAGTTCTTAAAGCAAATTTTAAACAATTTAAAATTGTGATCTACTTAAAAAAACTCCAATATCTATGGAACTATGGTGTGTAGCTGTTTCAACCTTCAATTATGCTCATCCAACTAATGGATGTAATCATTAGATAGAAGCAGGCATGTTCATCATATTAAGAAAGTCCTCATGGAACTAGCTGGGCCTAACAGTCAATTAAAGGACAGAAATAGAGAGAGAGAGAGGAGAGAGAGGAGAGAGAGAATCTTAAAACCTCAATGTAACAAAATTAGATCACTTCTTAAAAATGTGGCTTCTCTTCTTAAATCTCATCTTCTCTAGCTATCCCCTCTCTCCCAGATGCTTAATTCCCACTCTATCATTACATCCTTTTGGCTACCTTTTTTCCTCCATGGGTTATATCTCTTACCTACCCCTATCGAGCAACAAAAAAGGAGCCTTTGCCTATTTGCAAATAACTGCTGCTGAAAATATAATGAGGTCGTATTCCACATTCTACATTACCTGTCAAGCAGGGTTCACATTTAGATCTGAAAGCAGAGAATGAATCAAGCTACATCCAAGCCACTTCTGGCACATCCTGAGCTAGGAACCGTTGTCAGTCTCGGATGTAAATAAGCTTGATGACTGAAAACATATTCTAGTAAACAATGTTATCCTTCTGTCAAAGCCAGCTGGCCAGCTGCCAACTCAGTTCTGATGATTTATTACTAATGAAATACTCACACTTTTACTACTTAGAGTCACTATTTGCCACTGACTCCTGCCTGTAGGATTATATATGGGTTTGTCGTGGCATAATATGATCATGTCACAATTCAGTGTTTATGGGATAAACTACTATATATCCAGTACCACCAAATCACATCTGCATTGCTATACTTTCATGTGTGCAATTACATAATAGTTTTATTAAGTAATATTTTAAAACCAGTCACGCTCAGGATTAGTTCTATGTCTTCTCTATAAGATTAAATTGACTCCACAGTCTGAAATACTGGTGGCATAATGAAAGAAATACATGGCTTGGTTTCCATGACAAATGTTCTCAAAGTTAGTCCTGTCAGTAGGAGATTTAGCAAAATACTTACCACTGGTCACTAACACACACATCCTCTATTATAATGTGGTCCATACCTTTATTCCCATTTTTAACGTCTTATTTCTCAGGATTTAGCAGAGCTTATCATACAGGTACCAAAGAAATCATTTTATATAAATGGTAAGGTCCCTCTATTCGTAATGAATAATTGAGGGTATAATAAAATAAAGGGACTTTGTTTATTGAGTATTTATATACATATAATACAATTTGAATCCAAAAGTGTATCTATAAAGCAGGGTTCATAAGTATAATGCTTGCCAATAAAGATAATTTGCAACATACCCGTGGGATACAGTCTCTCAGTAAGTACAGTACTCCGCCCCCCAAAAAACTCGCGATCTCGCTATCTTAAATACTTTTGTCATTGCCCCATTGGGATGACCTCGACTATGCCACTCAAAGTTGTTTACCACGAACGGACACCTGCAAACTTGGATATGTCACTCAATGTTGTTTACCACGAAACCCACCAATAAGATCGTGACACATAATATGTAAGTTTTATAAAAACAAAGCACAAAGCTCAAGCACAAATGTAGACAGTTGACTATTGTACGTTATGACTGCCTGATATCTACTAGTATACTTACAATATTATAAATGAAAGTGTATATTAAAAGTGGATATTAAATCTTAATAGATAATTATATATTGCATTAATTGTATTATAAGCCATTACATTAATCGTGAAGAAATTAAAAAGTAAATATTTTATCATAAGCCTATAAGACCTCCATGCATCAATCTGTTCCCCAAATGCTTTTTATAAAATTTTGATACATAGGCCCAGACTGGCCAAGTGGAGAACTGGACAAATGCCCAGTGGTGCCACTCACTTTCCTTTACTGCTACTCACACTGCAGATCCATTAGAAGTAGGTCTTAAAGTGCCAGAGCCAATTTTAATTCCCAGTAAAACCATATTGTGTGTAGAAATTTGCTAGTGGAGCAACATTAACCACATCCAGTGGGGCTTATTAAAGGCAATTTAAAATGTTTAAATGGTTTTCCCATCAGTCATTATCTCTCCAGCACCACCAGTGAATAAAAGCAACCAAGTCAAGTACACAGGTTGCATGGAAATATTATTTGAAAAGAATATTCATGCTCATAATTGTAGATAACTAACAAGCCAAGGTACAGGCTATGCAAGTATTGTGAATAATACACAAAGAAGATGAATTTTACTAATTATGGTGATGCCATATATTGTTCCTCGTATTGTTTTAAACCTGGAGTAGCAGGAACCCAGAAAATAGTTACAACAATGTTTTATGAATTGTTAGATCTGCTTTCTTGCTTGGTGGGTGTGCGACCACCAGGTTCCCCATAGAGGCTTTATTACGGATCAATCCTGCTCACAGGTACTTCTGGGATGGCTTAGCTCCAGGCACGGCCCCAGGTACCCCCAGTCAGCTGAAGAAACACAGATATCTATAGCCACCCCACTCTGGTGAGACTAATTTATTGTGGAGGCCTGTATAATACAATAGTTGGTCATCTTTCTCTTTGGAACTACTCAGCATCCTTGTTTATTTTAACCTCTGTTTTGATTATCTTTTAGTCTACACATTGCTGAATCTCAGCCCCATTCCCCCTGACTGGAATGTTTTTGACTGTGCCTTTTATATGTCCCTCTTGGTATCTTAATTTAGGATTACCTTGTTGTTCATGGACATTTTCTGAATTCAACATTCTATTTTTTTGAAGCACAATATATTCCACATTTATTTTCTGGTTTACTGGTTGCTGAGTATTACATTTATCATGATCTTAAATAGGCCTGCCCTCAGGATTTGCTGGACCCAAGACAGGGAGAATTTGGAGGGCTCATTTTTCCTTAGGAAGCAAGGTTCCCACTCTCCCTCACACTCCTGGTCTCTGCAGGTCTGAGAAGTGGTGGCCCTGATGTTCTGCCAAATACCAAGAAGCTGAAATTTAATAGAACAGGGAAGATGGAATTCAAAGGAACGGGAGGGAAACAAATTGGTTATCCCTGCTAAGTGTTAAGTGCATTTGTAATACTAGATTTAAAAGTCTATTAGCAAATTTGATCCGAGAACACAATAGTCCCCTAGCTCATTTTGTTATCTGGTTTTTAAAGTGTGTTACAATTGTGGTATATCATGATATCCTCCCTGGGATTCTGTATTCAGTGCGGAAAGCATACTGATCATTCTGCTCACTGATATTTAACGAGTTGCACTTGTATAACTCATTGAGAATGTTACTTTTGTCCATTCTCTCCATGTAAATCTCTATTCCTGTTTCCTGCATTTTATAGAATTATTTTTTCATGGCACAAAAAAGGTTTCAACCTATCACAGAAATCAGCATAACCGGATTATACTCTATCCATTTTTCTTATCAGGATTAGAAACAAGAGAAACTGAACAAGAGGAAATAAATAACCTTATCACGTTTTGTGGCTAAATTCAATGTTGTGTTCTTTTGCTCGGTGGACTTAAGTGGCAGAGAGACTCAGCAGCCTAGCATTCAAATGGTGAGATGTGCTTTTAACAAAAATTCTAAAGGTAGCCTACCTAGAGAAGCTCCCAGGTATGCATATTAGTAAGAAAAATCTATGCAGTGGTAATTCAAATTACCGGGAGTTTCATATACTGGCATGCACATTTACAGAAAATAATGTGCCATGCCTACCAACAGTAGCCAAATGGGGGGGGGGGGGATAAACTTCCAGGTCACGATCACTTGGGTTGTAAGGTATTAGGTGTTTTTTTATTAGGCGATAACTGTACCCTAGCTGGGGTATCTAAACAGGGGAATGCTAAGCCATTTACTATTATGTTGGAGACACATCTTTGTCTAAGTGATTTGTTTCTTATATGCAAACCTACTCTCCTTCTTGACAAGTGAAATCACTAAAATATGGTCTTTAAATCCCTTGTAAAAATAGGCCAGTTTGTTGAAACAAGTTTATTGGAAAAAAAATTCATAAATTCAAGTAACAAAACAATTAACTGATAAAAATTGATAAATATAGATGTAAGCATGCATATAGCAGAAGCTATTTCAAGAAGAAGAAATATTGTTTACCAAGGCATATTGAAGACTCATTCATATGTTTACACGTTTCAAGTATTGCATGAGACAGATATGACACTTATTTGTAGTGATGTGACCCACGGCTGAAAAAGCAGCTTCAGTAAGTACAAGGCTTGTGCCAAATTACATACACAAACTTGACATGTACCAAAGGGGAAATAACACCCATAATTAGAACAGTCAATATATATTTGATGCCATTTAGTCACATGTAGCTTTTATAAACTAGCATTTTATTGTCAATACATAGGCTTCTCATATTTAACCATTTGCCAAATGTATTTTATGTCTAAGGTGGCTAGTACACTGACACGGGTGAAGGGATTTCTTTTGTGCTTCTAGTAAAATACATATATGTAAAATCATTTATTTATTTTTTTTTGGTCATAGAAACAGATGAATTTATTGCAGATAAGAACTATGTAGCTCATCTAGTCTGTTGTAAAAACCTTAAGCCTTATTTGATCCTAAGGTATTACATTCAGTATAACATTATGCCTATACCTTTGACCTCCCTCTTATACAAAGCCACTTAAGTATTGGCAAACATGCACAAAAATAGCTCATACATTTTAACTATTCCAAACAAGGAATAGTTTCTATCCCCCCCCCACATGAATACTCAATTCAATCAGAAAGCAACTTAGATGCCGTCATATAATTTAATGTCAAAAACGGTTTAATGTTTCCTGCACAATGTTCACAATGGTGTTAAAAGGTCAGAAAGATGATTATCCTCTCCCATTTAAATATTATTCAGGGTAACATAGGGAATAGATGGAGAGGGAAGCTGGTGGCTCCGAGTATATCTTTTAAAAACATAATTTTATTATCACTAAATGTATGAGTGGAACAGTGGTGACATTTGGGATCCATATTGAATTTTGAACTTTACTTCACCACTCAACACAACTGTCCAGCAGTCAATTAGAATCTGAATTTGCAGTTGACATTTGGGAATATGTCCCACAGAATTATCTTTAAAAAACTAAAATATGCATAATGCCTGTGAAAACACATTATAAAACTGACGGTGGATTAGCCTTCCCAAAGACCTCTGTCAAGTTACAGTGACCCAACACCAGTAAAGGGCTGCTGTTGTATACCCTTGTTTGTAACCAATGGACCATTGTTAAGCCTTTAAACTTCCTTTTTTTTTTTTTAATTAATTGTTACAAACAATTTTTGGGTGTTTTTTTAGAACCCATCTTACCTTCCTAGTGTGACGGGACCGACCTTACCCCGACTGGGTACTCCCGCCTAACGTTGCTTCCTCCTGCCAGGACACCAACCAGTAACCCCTTCAGCGCCGGGCAGAACCAGCGTTGTAGATAGAAGGAGGGACGTCGCTGCACCGAAGCCGCATTGGCACTGTGGCTATCCGAAGCTTAGCTACACAACGTGGCTACAGCCCACCCCAAACATCAGGCAACACTCATGTTGAGGTGAAAACAGGACTCATTTATTAAAGCCAAATACAGAGGTATATATACACAGAAGTAGAAAAGGGGCAATACAAATATCACATGATCTAATTACCATGGCAGGAAGGAAGTAATTAGATCAAATCCTGCAACACAATATCCGGGGGAAGGACAGGATGACACGAGACATAAATAATTACATTAACTGGGGACATAGACGTGGGATGACGATAGACATATAATTGGCTTGAGACAGACAATGGCCAGGACACAGGGATAACAGGAGCTCACAGGATTAACAGCTACCTGTTATGTAATTGATAATTAGGTATGCAGCAGTGACACCTAGTCATACCTACAGGGGGTCTTAAGACAAGGGCTAACACACAATAACAGGGGAAACACTTCACACCTATACAATTAACAATACAAAGACAATCAGCCTTCTTCCTACCACAGGATGTCCAGCAGACGTTACAGTTCTGAGACTCTGAGTGCTAAAACATGGGGAACATCAGCAGACTGAACCCCTGTATTCACACACAGAAGTCTCTACAAGGCCTGGGCCCATAGTCGATAGGGAGGAGGCTGGCTCTCAGGCCTCTCCAGGGGCCCCAGTGATGGAGCGTTCTGTCACACATCTCCCCCTTACAAATAGGACTGACACAGGAGTAAACCCCAAACGGGTTGACTCCGTAGTCAGTTAGTTCACTTAGCCCATCAATGCCCTCCTGAAACTGGTGCCCCAAATAATCTGCCCCTCCAAGAGCAGTACTCCCCGCCCAACCTCTCCAGAAAAATATAACTGCCGGTGTAGAGAAGTGCCTACAGCACCTTCTCTCTGGAATCTTCCCAGTCGCTGGGGAGTGATGATGCCTGCATCTTCTCCCTGGTGCTCCTGTTGCCGCTGTGGTGATGGGTTGGCAGCGCCATCTCCCAGGTCATCTGTCTGCCACTGGGGAGGAGGGACGACACCCTCGGCTCCCTGAACTGGGATCTGCGGCTGGGAAGAGAGGACAGGTTCCTCCACTTGCGAATCTGTGAGCTGCTGCTGGGGAGACTGGCCAGCTGCGCCATCTCCTGTGCGCTCACTTGGCCGCTGGGGAGGGATGCCACCTCCACCCCTTCCTTGATGCTCCTTCTGCCGCTGGGAACATGCGCTGGCTGCGCCGTCTCCCGGGTCATCCGTCAGCTGCTGGAGAGGAGGGACGACACCCTTAACTAGGATCTGCCGCTGAGGAGGGAGAACAGGTTCCTCCGCTCCCAGAGTTGTGAGCTGTCGCTGGGGAGACTGGTCGGCTGCGCCATCTCCTGGACACTCGCCCACCCGCTGGGGAGTGATGCCGTCTGCATCCCCTCCCTGGTTCTCCATCTGCCGCTGAGGAGATGAGCCGACTGCGCTGTCTCCCAGGTTATCCAACAGCCGCTGGGGAGGAGGGACAGTACCCTCCACTCCCTCGTGCTCCTGCTGCCGCTGGGGATATGGGCTGGCTACCGCATCTCCCTGGATTCCTGTTGTTGTTCCAGATATGGGGCAAAGGCCAGGGGCTCCCCACCCTGTTGTCAGCGCTTCAGCTGGGGGTTGTGGATCTGAGCGAAATACCCAACATTCGGAGGACCCCGGTGGGAAGACCGCAGCCTTATCCCCCCATCCTGGGTTAACATCCTCGGATGAACAATCAACAAAATCCATGGACACTGGGGCATACTGCTGAACACGGTCAAATAGTTTTTTATATGCTTTTTCCAGTTCCCACTCCTGTCTAGTTAAAAAGTCAAAATCACCTCTCAGTGCACCTGGGAGGTCCAATTCCCTGAAATCTCGGATGTCCATAAACCGCCACTCCACTGTACTGCCGAAGTCCAGGTCCTCCTGAAGACTATCCCATAACAATCCCAGGCCGCCAAAGTCATAGCCCTCCGTGGGCTCTGTACCTTCCAGGCACCAACCCGCCTCGGCTGCATACCATCGTAACGCCCTGTATCCGTCATCCCACATCATCTCGGTTTGGACCAGCCCGTCTAACTCGGACACCCATTCCTCCCTGGGTTGCTTTCCCAGCAACGGCATTCGTGCCTCCAGCTGGAACCAGTAAATGTCCTCGCTGGTTGGGAGGCACTTACCCAAGTATTCCTGTTCCCATCGCAGAGTCTCCCACCAGAGTTGCCGACGGATATGATCCCTCCACCGCAGCTCGTCCTCAGCCGATACAGGTCCATCGGGTTGGGCCCGTGCCTCCTGCATACGCCGTCTGAACTCCACTTCCATAGCTGAGGATCCTGGCATTGCTCCTTCTCTGCCCGAAGGGTGACCAATCCCGGTGGTGGTTTGGATGTCCCGTTTGGAAGGAAAAATCCCACCGCTTGCCACCAATGTGACGGGACCGACCTTACCCCGACTGGGTACTCCCGCCTAACGTTGCTTCCTCCTGCCGGGACACCAACAAGTAACCCCTTCAGCGCCGGGCAGAACCAGCGTTGTAGATAGAAGGAGGGACGTCGCTGCACCGAAGCCGCATTGGCACTGTGGCTATCCGAAGCTTAGCTACACAGTGTGGCTATAACCCACCCCAAACATCAGGCAACACTCATGTTGAGGTGAAAACAGGACTCATTTATTAAAGCCAAATACAGAGGTATATATACACAGAAGTAGAAAAGGGGCAATACAAATATCACATGATCTAATTACCATGGCAGGAAGGAAGTAATTAGATCAAATCCTGCAACACAATATCCGGGGGAAGGACAGGATGTCACGAGACATAAATAATTACATTAACTGGGGACGTAGACGTGGAATGACGATAGACATATAATTGGCTTGAGACAGACAATGGCCAGGACACAGGGATAACAGGAGCTCACAGGATTAACAGCTACCTGTTATGTAATTGATAATTAGGTATGCAGCAGTGACACCTAGTCATACCTACAGGGGGTCTTAAGACAAGGGCTAACTCACACAATAACAGGGGAAACACTTCACACCTATACAATTAACAATACAAAGACAATCAGCCTTCTTCCTACCACAGGATGTCCAGCAGACGTTACAGTTCTGAGACTCTGAGTGCTAAAACATGGGGTACATCAGCAGACTGAACCCCTGTATCCACACACAGAAGTCTCTACAAGGCCTGGGCCCATAGTCGATAGGGAGGAGGCTGGCTCTCAGGCCTCTCCAGGGGCCCCAGTGATGGAGCGTTCTGTCACACCTAGTTTTTGAGTAAGTGAGGTCTATTCATTGTGTATTTAATGAAATTTTTATATTATAAACTAAAATACAGATACATAGGCTTTTTTGTACACGATCATTTTAAGCCATTTTTTCAGTTTTAACAAAATACCGCCTAAGGTTTTGCAATTCTAATTACCCTGAAATAGCATTGTTCCGTGCCAGTACGCACATTTCCCTAAATACCAGACAAAACCTCAAGCTCACACACTTCGAACAAATTCTTTTGTTATTGACTTAAACGTTACATTTTCATACCTCGAAACTTACCCTGTGCTAATGTTATCTATGTCTATTTTTTAATCATTGATTTTAGCTTATTTGTAACAGCAACATTTATCTTTGGATTTACGGAAACAAACACATTTACTGGCAAATGAATACTGGGAAATTGTACCTAAAAAAAATTAAAGATATCATTCAAAACAGCAGAAGAAGTCACATATGAAGAATTACCGTTCAAACAGTACTTTTAGAGTGGTTTTTATAGAGGCAGAGCCAGAAAATTGGTTACCGTAGCCAGAATCAGCATGAATCTAGCTTGACTCACCACTCTTGTTGAACGACCGTGCCCAAACATTGAAGAGGGGGGGGGGGTATTCCTTGATTGCTACCCTAGGCTCTGTTGAGCCGAATGAGGTGTGGGGCTCCAATCCACACAGGATATATAATGGTGAACTCATACTGCTGTTTACTGCTGATTATCAAGTAAATAGACATGGTAAAAAAAACAGCTTATGTAAGCCCACCTTGGTGAAGGTTATTTTAGGGAATTCAGTTGGTTAATTTACAGAAAAAAATGACAATGTTAACCAAGCTGAACTAATGAGAAATAGTGTAGATAACTTCAGTATTTGCCCGAAAGGCAGGAAGCTTTAGCTTCTTCCTTCTGGGCAAAGCAGGATAATATCCTATTATGGACGTAGCTTGCCTAAGGATAAAATAGCATAAGAACCTAATCAGTCTTCCAACAACAAAAGATCCAGCTGCTACTGATTGGGTCATCGACTGGAACCCATAATAATTAATATTATTTATCACAGATGTCTGAACTCTCACTTTTGCTTTAAACTACATGTTTCAGTGAGCAAGGGGCCTTCTACAACATCTCTCTCTCTCTCTCTATGTATTTTCTTTAGAAATTAATACAGCATTAGAAATGCCATCCCAATACTGTTGAGTCTTCTTCCCAAAAAATATTTCTTTAATCATGGTAAACATTTTCTCTCCTTCACATTTTTGTCAAGAACATTTAATTGTCCCATAATACAAAAAAACCCAAAACGTTTATTTGCTCACCATGCTAAAGAACTCAATGTTTTGTCTAAGTGGAACAGCGCCTTTAAATATGCCACTAATATGTAGACTCCCCACTGTAGTTTACTGTGGACTTTAGTGTTATATAAATACACTATAAATACTAATTTACAGTAAATAAGTATATTTAATAGAAATAAAGCAACCTTGCATGTCCCATGCATTTATCCAGTCCACACACAGTAAACATTTGGTGCTATATGCAGTATAAGTATTTTTCTCATGAGTTTAGAATGGCTGGTACTACAAAAATACCCCATCAAATTAATCTGTGGAATTTATCCATCAAAAGATGACCATCTGACCCTATCTCCCCATAAAATAACATGATATAGTTTGCTTCTTTTTTCTTTTGAAATTGGCACCACCAGCTAATCTATGACCTAACCACAGCCTCCATAATAGAGTTCACTGTATTTTCTTTGCCCGACTCTGTCTAATGTTAAAGCATTCTTTTCCGCTATCATCTTCCTTTGAAATAAGCTTTAGTCATTCTCTTTGTGAAACAGCGTTAAATCGTCCTTCAATGACACAAGAAAGAGCAAAGAAATGTGTTGCCCACACCTCTGGGACCCAGACAGTTTAAAAGAATCTTTCTTGAAACAGTGTTTGAATTATGTTTACCTTTATATATGACCTTAAGCAGTGCATTCTACAATAATTTTAAATAAACAATAAATTGCATTGTGTTCTATATTTTAACTGCTACAGTTTTTTTTAACACATTTTATATTTAACATTACATATTTTTTTATGACATCACACTCTAAGTACATAGACATTAATATTTAGTCAGTTCCCCCATTGCAGCTATAACAGCTTCCACTGTTAAGGGAAGCCTTTCAAAAAGAATTTGGTGTTTCTGTGGCAATTTTTGCCCATTCATCCAGTAGATTATTTGTGAGGTCAGGCACTGATGTTGGACAAGATGGCCAACATCTGTGTGGGTCAGTCAAGTTCTTCCACACCAAACTCATCCAACTTTATGGACCTTGCTTTGTGACCTGGGGCACAGTCATGCTGGAATAGAAAAGGTCCTTCCTTAAACTGCTCCCCCAAAGTTGGAAGCATAGCATTGTCCAAAATGTCTTAGTATGCTGAAACATTCAGATTTTCCCTTCACTGCAAGGGGCCCAACCCCTGAAAAAACCAGCCACATACCATTATCCCTCCTCCAAACATTACAGTTGGCACAATGCAATGAGGCAGGAAACGTTCTCCTGGCATCCGCCAAACCCGCAGCACCGTTTTTGTGCCTATATTAAAAGGCAGTGGGAGTTTGGAACTCTTCAGCTATGGAACCAGCAGAGAGTTGCTGCTGTTCCTAAACTCTTCCACTTTACAATAAAAGCACTTACAGTTGACTGTGGAATATCTAGCAGGGATAAAATTCACAAACGGATTTATTGCATAGGTGGCATCCTATCACAGTCCCACACTTGAATTCACTGAGCTCTTTATTGGGGAAGAAAAGGAATAAAAACTAGTATAAGACTGTGGTAGTCGATAGGAGAGGAATATAAAATCTTACTACAGCCACATGAATGTATTTAATGCACATGCAAGAAAAAAAATGTTATCCTATAAGAACCTTGATCCCCTGCTTTATCAAACTAGAATCAACAGTCTACACTGTGTAATGAAAAGTGGTCTAAGGTTCTCAGGTTCCTCTCCTGTTTTATGTATGTAGTGACAGAAGGTGATGGAGCTAAGAAGAAAAGAAAGGCTTGGAGTAATGGAAATGGGGGGGTTGAAATGGATGGTATGTAGCGAAGGCAAACCTGAGGCAACAGCCCTAATTCAAAGAGCGACTTAGTTAAGACGGAATGATGGAGCCTAAATATTGTTCCTGAGAGCACAGAGGATCCTTATACATGCAGAATAAACCCCTATAGGCTACCACATTTTACAACTGTCCTGTAATACAACTGTAATAGAGTTTCCCTTAATTGTTACTTTCCTCCCTGACAAAACTGCATTCCAGAACTTTTCATATTTGAAACTGTGTCATTTAAGCATCTATAAACACAGACAAATATTATCATTTGATGTTTAGATTATGTCACATTGTTATATTCATAACAAAATGCTAATGTTGGTACAATTACTTAGTTCTCAAGCTAAATAATTTGCCAGCTGCTCCAGACTACTACTACTAACTGTTCAGAAGTTAACAACAATTAACTTTGTATGTTTAGCCCAGCTATCTAAATTAACTATAATTGAATCTCTTTAGTAATCTGCTTATCTGCCAACAGCCTATTGAGAGCATCCCCCTGTGGACTTCTCTGATGATAGAAGAGCCTAATGGCTAAATGGATGCATTGAGAGGCATGGGGAGAAAAAAGATTATAATCAACAGAAAAAAGAGCATGGGAAGAATTCTCTTAATGCGATAAAGAGAGTCGGACAGCATGTTAAAGTGGGCAAAAAATAGGACAACAGGAAGAAATCATGATAACAGAACAGACACTTTTACTGCTTGAGTTTAGCCATAAAGGCTATATATAACTACATTTACATATTACCTTACTCATTGTGAAGATTCTATGTAGTGACTCACTGAATGCATTAACCAAATGCCTCCAATAGCAGCCCTCATGGAAATATTGACTCGTCTTTATTAAAACCTACAATTATTTGCTTCATCAGCTATAGCATTCTGGTAGCCAAAGCACCAATTGGGAGTCTTGTATAGGATCACAGCAGTGAAAAATAGAAAACCCTGAGAAATCTGCCCCATCACCCTGAGAGCTGGGCAAAAACCCTGAGACTCAGCATCAAACCCTGAGCGTTCCTTGGTGTGCATGCTACATACATGCATGCAGATTTCTTACTTTTGATTATAGCAGTTTCATTAAAATAGAAAGCTTTCAATGTATTTACCGTTAGAATTCGTTGTATTTTGACAGTACCATATTTCTAAGAATTAAACATTAATTCAACAAAATATTGATCACCTTTTGAAGTAATGGAATTATAGAAATATGTAACAATAATATTGCAATAGTTAAGATTAAGTAAAAATATACACTGCCCTAATAGAGAAAGATAGCATAAAAAAACCAACAGGAATTTCAAATAAGATACAAAAACCAACAACGGCAATATGCATAAAACACAAACAATAAAGAAAAATACTGTTGGTAAGAAGTATTTCAACACATTTTTACCTACAGTATACAGGGTTCATTTTTCATTCTGTATTGCTTAGAATTACAAACTACCTTGTGTTGATTTTCCTTTGAAAAAACCCTTTTTATGCTTTATAGACTGATGAGACAGTGATTACCTTAAATCCATGGCAATTCGGCTACAATCTATAAAAATTCAAGAAATGGACAACACTTTCTTTCAAAGGACGTAATGCAAGTCCACGTAATGACTGGAGTTCTATGATAAAAAAAAATATATGCACTGGGAATTTTCTAAAGTGCTTTAGTATCTTTTTGTTCTGTTCTTTATCAAACTTTCTTTACACACTTTCAATAATATATATATATATATATATATACACAATTGCAAGCTATTAAAAGACATCAAGAGACATTCATAAAGAAATAAATAGTAGAGGTGTGACAAGTAGTTGAGGTGACTCTGTCATCGGAAGAAAATAATAACTGTACTTAAATAGAGCTTAGAATGGTATATAATGATGCTTCCATTAAAATAATATGTATGCACCTAGAGTAACTTGTCTCTTTAACAGGGACTTGATATTTGCCAGCATGCACCTTGCTTCCTTCTCTTGATTTGATGTTTACCTGTATCTTTACTAAAAATCTTTATTTTAATCTTGAGAGAGACGTTAGGCATGGGTGTGTACATATAGGTTAAAAAAAAATATTACGGATGTGCTGAGCCATTATAAGAGATACTCACTTTCCAATATGCTGATTTTTGCAGTGATCAATGATTTTTTGGCTAGAATTCCCCTGTAATGTCTGAATTTTGAATTGCTCAAACAGACAAGGTTTCATTTGGAATTGAAGCATTACGTGTTTTGTCTGCTATCCCTTATAAAATGAAAACATTTTCCTTCACTTGCAAATAATTGTGTGGTTTAGGCAGAATGTTCTTGAGAAATGCATTGTAGGTGGGTAGGGGTTGGGGAAATAGCTAAAGCATGCGTGATAACAAGAAGGGCTATCCATTGTACAGCGCTACGGAACTTGATGGCGCTTTATAAAACAATAATAATAATGATATCTTAGGCACTTGAAAAAGCAGACTTGGGTCCTAATACTGGATAAGGAGCACAAAAAGAATTTATATACTGTTTGTCATAGAATCACAGAGGAGGAGGCCGCTCCCAATGAGAAAGATACAAACAGTAAGAATGATACAAACTGGTGATAGTGCTATTGAAAGTAGTGGGCTAAGAGACTGGAATTGATATACAATGGAGTTTCATATCATATATAAATAAATACTGACATCCAGTATAAATAAATAAAAAGTGAATAGTATTTCCATGCTCAGCACGAATAGACAATTTGCCCAAACGTCCTGTATACTGCATGTCAATAATTTATTATAATTATTGCTTATTTAGATAAGGTATTTTATATCAGTTTAATTCCAGTCTCCTAGCCAACTAATTTCAATAACGCTATCACAAGTTTGTCTCTTTCTATTTCGATATCTGCCAACGTTTTAATATGGACTGAAATCACAACGGTCCTATTTAGGCCCTAAGTAACTCTTGAATTACATGTTCCCGAACAATGTGTACTGTGTACCATTACATTGCAATGGTTGCCAAACTTTTGTTAAAAAAAATATTATAAAACTTGTAAATAGATTTTCAAGGACTGCTGACTTATATAACCTTTTTTTTTGCGACATGGCAGTGTTAAAAAAAAAAAAGAAAAAAAATATAAATCACAGGCTTAGTTTCTCCATCTCTGACTAAACGCAAAAGAATAGCGATATCAATACACTATACAACCCTTTACTGAAATTAATTAAATTGCATATACATAATCATTATTATAAAGAAAAGCAACATACAAAGAAACTCTGTGATCTTACATGTAGAATATAATTGTAAATCTCTTGTTCCTAATTCTATGACCTTGACTTCTATGTATATACAGTGTGTGTGTGTGTTTGTGTGTGTGTATGTGTGTGTGTGTGTGTTTGTGTGTGTGTGTGTATGTGTGTATGTGTGTGTGTGTGTGTGTGAGAGAGAGAGGGAGAGAAAGAGCTTTATGCTTATATGTCTGCATATGAAAAAAAAAACATAATAAAGGCAGTGAAAAGGTACAGTATATATATATGTAAATGAAAATGAAAACAGGTAAAATAATTAAGAAAAGATGCAGTATTAAGACACATCAAGCCAATCTATTTTTGTATATAGAACATTTTTCACACGAGGGATATAAAAAACGGCACAAATACTAACTAAATATATCTCAAATGTATTGCTGCAGATGAACAATATGTACAGTCAGAAAACATTTCACGCCCACAATATTTATACCCTTGCTTTTGCAGTTGTTGACAACATCTTTTTTTTTGGGTGATATTTTTACTTCTTTAAACATCTGCAGAATAGCAAATTACAGGGATACTAAGAATCAAATGCAAATGTCCCACTGAGTTAGTCTTAATTCTGAATTTAATTTCACTGCTGATGTTCCTAAAAATAAAAAAGGGTGTATTGGCAAACTGCATAGATTCTATTTTACATGTTAAATGAAAATGCCTGTTTCTTGTTAAAAGCATGCTCTATATCATTTAAGTCAGGGATATGCCAGGTAAATTACCATGGCTGATTTTAGGGACTTGGCGGGTCACGATTTACCGTGATTTACAGTGTAAGAAAGTTAACATTTCTTAAGATGTACCCAGTGTCCAGTTATATATATGCTTTGTTGTAGAAGTTGGTCAGGGGGGAATCATACATGTTTTTAACCTATATAATACTATATAAAAACATATAATGCTAGTTTTGCCGGGTCATAAAATAGGTCTTTGTTTTACATTAAATATTTCAACAATAACATTAGTTGATAAAATTTACAAACTATAGATAACTTGAACAACGTTTTTGTTATGTTAAAAGCCACATTGTAACGACTGTTTTTTTAAATTTTTTACATTAAAATATCGGAACCATTCCATTATTTGTAGAACAAAAAACTTAGAAGAAGAGGTCATAATTTAAAACTATAGGGTCAGTGGCTTTGGTGTAAGGTTAAAAAAGTTTTACTTTACTGAGAGGGTGATTGGATGGGATAGGCCTACTATCTTGAAATGCAGATAAAGCCAAGGAATGATTAAGGTTTAAGTTTTTAAACTAGGTACAGGCACCCTGAACTTTCATTTTCAGTGACTTTGTATTCAGAGTAGACGTGTGCAAATGGGCCAAAAATCATTCAGACAATTTTTTTGGTTCGTTTTTGGCCCATTTATTTTTGGACCACAAATTCCATTTCCTGCCCATTCATTTCAAACGTAAATTGTCGGCTTTTTTAATTCAGAAACATGTTGTCTTTCATTCTTTGTTTCACTCTCTGAATGACTCCCTACCTTCTCAGCTAACTGCTTGCTCTTCCATGTTTTGCACCTTCTTCTCTAGCAACCACTTCATTTTCTTGCTCTTCATCTTCTTGTTCCTCTCTGTTCTGTCTTCAGTCTTTTTTCTTCATTTGCATGTCCGCAGACATGACCTCTTGGTGAATTTGTAGACGTTCACAGGAGGTTATCTTCAGGCAAAATGGATGAGCTTTTGGGCACACCATCGCCCCTGACCCTCCAATCACAAGAGAGCATATCACCTGAAGCGCTGATATTTTTGCTGAAGTTCACCAAGAGGTCATGTCCACAGTGATGCGGATGAAAAAAGAAGACAGAAGAAGAACAAAAAGTTTTAAGCAGATGCTAGAGAAGAAGGGAATCTGTAAGACACAGAAACGGAAAAGGTTGGGCAAGAAGGTAAGGAGACATCCGCAGAGCATGAGCGAGTGAATGAGAGTGTGAGAGAGTGGAAGTGAATGAACACACTAAATTAGAAAGAAAAATCAGAGCTTTTTGCTTAGTTTCTGGAAAATTTGGTTACATTTGCAATTCATACGAATCGGAATGCACAAGCTTAATACAGAGTACATTTAACTGTACAACCACTATATCACTGTAAGCACCAATATTTGTAATTCAGATAAATTTATACTGTAAACACTGTCACTGATAGCAAGCACTTTGCTTGATGTCTGAGTTATGAGATAATTTACCTTTCTGTGCAGTGACTGAATAAAATAAATTGGAAGGACTAAGTTCAGTGGTTGATGTATAGCAAAACAAAGATCAAGTGAGTACGCTGATTGCTTAGTCTTGAAGAACATTGTTAGAAAATAACAGCAAAATGAGGGCAGAATTTGAATGTTTCAATATGAGGATGTTTAGAATAAAATAATGCTATATTCACCCTACTGTATATCTTGGAGAAATATATCTCAGTTTCCTTTTCTCAGTATTCTCCCCTAGTGTTGTTGAGTATTGTTGTTGGGGTGAGTTGAAGAGAGAAAACAGGAAACGTATCAGGCAATACTTACTCTGCCATGGACTGCCACTGGTCTCACCTTTCATAAGATTAACTTTAAAACTATATTACAATTACGGTTATTGTATGTAATGTGCATGTATGTGTAAGTGTAGGGTATTAAAATTATTAGTATGTGTGCTATTGTATGGTGTTAGAATGAAATTGTGTGTTAGTTGCCAGTGGGGGGCACATAGAAATACTGTACCCAGACATCGCTAACCCTAGAATCACCCATGCATGTTGTCCAGCCCCTTTTTTTTTACTTTAGAACTTATTATGTCTCATTTCATGTAAAAATTTCTGACAATTTTCTACATTAACAACTAGTTTCTTAAAGCAGCATTTGTTGGTCATTAGATGGTTTTAACATACATCCATACACAGTTATTTGCCAATATGCATTCCTCTTGAACCAATGTTACATACAGTTCATGACGCCCATTTCCATAGTAATGGATACGTTGAGGCATGCTTACATTTCCATAAATATACGGTACATATGAGTAATAGATCATATAATGAAATTATTCATCCTTAATATTCTATTTGGAAAATTCACAATGTAAAAACCATTCATCTCTTCAAGTTTGCCAATGCTAGCTTGTATTTATTGAAATGTGGTTTTGTTTACACAGCAAACATTTGACAAAGTCATACAAATGATTTTAATAAGCCAATATTTATCCAGAAAAATTACCTTTTGCACACATCTTCTTGCTAAGTATATTGGCTCTGAAATACGTCTTCTACCTTGCATTTATTTTATTTTCAGATGTTATAAAATTGGTAGAAGAATATATTGGTTGGTGAGATAAAAATGAAGTATTAACTGTAAAGAAAAGCAAACGGTAAGATTTCTATATAATTCTTTGAATGCAAAAAAATATTTCTTGTTGGAAAGTAGGGTCACAAAATAATTGATAACGGCATTCAATAATATTAATACGTTCCCAATTGGTTCAGGTCAATTCTCACATCATGTTTTATATGGCACTGGCCAGTTGACCCAACTGTTATAAACTAATTTCCATGGTATGGGGAAATATGTATACAGTTTGGCCCATGATACCAAGAACTAAAGGCTAAACAAAGGAAAATAAGGAATTAAATCCTAATCAACAAAAGAAAGACTAATCTAAAATATAACCTTTATTAACTAAGGAGTGTTGAGATTGCCAGAGGGAACCACATGTTAAAACACCCAAGGTAACACACACATAACTTATATTATGTGTGGACCACCATGGCATTACATGCCTTGTAATAGAAATACTACCAGTCCATTGCCGCCCTTCTTGTAGAAAAAGTCTTTATGAAACGCTGTTTGCAATTCTTATCTCCACCGGCCAGTAAATCTCTGCTTTACTTCAGACTGTGTTAAAATAATGGCACAGTGATAACATTTCTGTCTTTGGGAGTTAGCATTTATTTTGGGTTTTCGGAGATATCTTTGTCTACGCGTATTTAGGGCATATTGCCATGTTTTGCTTTCTCATGCTTGTTAATTCCTGTTGGAGCTAAGTTGCTGTTGATTGAAAAGCACAATCAATCAAGGGTAATATTACGTACAACACCTTATGATTGAGAAATGTCTCATGCTATTTTGATGTTGATCTCCATGCCATCTCCTCGGCATCTTCAGAAATTTCTATTACATTCTCTGTGATATTATGCGCTTCTATTTCTGTACTTACACAGGTCACTGTGACATATTTTGCTGTCTCTGTTCCATTTAGCTTTATTGGCAGTGATACTTTCATTAGAGCACTAATACTAAGCTCATCTTGGTAAGCTATGTAATTGTCAATTGACTGCGGTTTGATGCATAAGATCCAGCATCAATTTGAGGGTCTCTCAATGATCTTTTCAGTGGGACTGTTTGGTCCTCTTGCTATAGATATGTGATTCACCCTTCAATTAAGGTTGTTTGCATTCGAAATGTATGGCTTCTGGAGGATGTACACTTGGCAATGCTGTTGGTATTAGATTTTGTGTTTTGACAACTTCAAGTTTTTAGTAAGCATGTTTTGTATCATGTATCATTTTCCTAATGCAATTTTATAGTAACCACTCAAGTATAGCTAAATCATAGAATATGTCATTTTTTTTTTTTTATTAAATGCATCTTCTGCACATAATCTGATTTTGGGGTCAATTTAATTGAAGCCTGAATAGTGTTTTAATTGATAGTTGGAAACGCTGAAAAATAGATAATTTTAGCTAACTTCAGTGTTTAATTAACCAGATTTTGAAATTAGGGTTTAAGGTTGCAAAATGTTACATCTAATTCTTCAAGCAAGTCAGAAATACTGTCAGTGCTATATGGGGATAATACCTTCTAACAAAAAAAAAGCTTTAAGTTTCAAAATACAAAAATACAGATTCCTACACAGCATTCACGTCAGTAAAATGTAGGCACCCTAGCGATTCTAATCAAAAAGTTCCCGTTTTATTCAAAGAGATTTATTTCAATTAAATTACGGACCCTGTGACCCATTGGAAGTGCCCTCCAAGAAAATGTCTCAATCCCTACATTTTAGACTTTGAAAGTAAATGAAGCTAATCTATTTTGGTAGATAGGGTAAGTGTAACATTTGATCTGGCACAGCTGGAACGACTGAGCCGTCTCTGTATGGTGAAACATATCATAACATCAAAGAAGGTGTATTATACATTTAATTCAATGGAAGGTCAGTTGTTTGATAAAAGAAAGGGGATTAGCTCCCTGCTGTGGAACGTAGGTATCAAAATACGAGCAGTATTGATACCCAGAAAAACGTTTACAATTGTTCATTTGAGATATTTCCAATCTGAAATCATAATTAAACACATTGCTAAATATTGATAAGTTACGTTGTGCTGTTGTTTTTAGTAGGTTCACAACTAAGTTTGCGTGCGTTTTTTTTAATTTGTTTTCATCTGATCCAATAATTAGCTAATACCCTTTCTCTGTGATGTACCTTTGTTTAATTAAATTAACTTTTTCTTAGCAAGAGAGGGAAATACAGTTTTTCAGTAGTCTAAACTATTGATATATAATGTGCAACCGTACTGATTCATCATATAGATCTCTATAATATTCATCAAACTTTTGTATACATTAGATTGCTGATTGGCACAACTTGCAAAACGTTCGGGTCTAATGAGAATTTGCTCACTGATGATATTTGTTGTAAACAGTTCAACTACCAACATGTTTTTAGTATCCTGTAAAGGGCCTTAGGATAATATTTTTATGTTTTTGTTGATTTTTTTCATGATTGAACCTATTAAATAGTATTATTTCTTCTTGTATACAAACGCTTCCCTTCAATCTCCCTCACCCATATTTTTCAAAAACATACCGCTGGCTAACATTATTATTGTATTTTTAAGTTACTTTTCACTTATTATTGTAAGAAAAAAATCCCGATCTGTATTTTATGATTTTATCTTTTCGTGAAATATAAATTTTAAAATCATTTATTTATGTAACAAACATCTGGCTAGCTCCCAATATACATTTTTATGCTGCTTGATTTTTTTCTAAATTTTTCAATAGCAAAAATGATGATATATTGTTTAGTCTCTTTGCTTCCGAACATCTTTTGCACAGGATTTCATTGTAATCTCCCCTTACCTTTTATTGCACCTACAGTACTGTAGTTTTAGGCACGTATGAAGAAATTGTGTAGGTAAATAGAAATGTTATTAGTTTATTTTTTATGGTTTATCAAACTGCAAAGTGAGGAAACAGAAGAAACATCTAAATCAAATCAATATTTGGTATGACCACTCTTACCCTGCAAAATAACATCAATTCATCTAGGTACAGTTGCACACAGCTTTTTTTTTTAAGGAACTTGTCAAGTGAGTTGTTCCAAACATCTTAGAGAACTAATCACAGTTCGACCTTAGGCAGCCTTGTCTCCTTGTACTTGCTGAACTGGCTTTACAGATTAGGAGGGGACTGTCAGAGTCAGTACAGCCTTCTCACCTCCCCACACACGCAGGGCAGAGGAGCACAATACCATGCAGATCGCACAGCAAATTAATGATGCAGGTCCAACGAGTGACCAGAAACATGCGAGTGCGTTAGGCACCCTGTGCAGCCCACCCTCTTAGTCACCCCTCCCAATTTATAACCACCAGAGTCCCTGCATTGAAGGTATCGATCAAATAAATAATACATGGAAATTTGTACAGATAGGACTTGCACCAGCACCGGATTGCATCCATATGACCTGCCCAGCACACAGATTGGATGCATAGGATTTGCCATCTTTTTACACAAACAGCCTCCCTGTGCCATCTTTGCCCCAAACAGCCTACCTTTGCCATCTTTGCCCCCCCCCACTTATGCATCCATGCTATCACACACTAATACTAATACTAATTTGTTCACTCAGACATAGCCATTTACAAATATTAATTCACTCATTTACACATACTCATTCATACATTCAGTTGCAGACTCAAGGGGCAGCTGCTATGGGCCCCCCCAGGAATGACTGAGCCCACGCTAGAGATGGCCCTCACTTCTAGCAGTCCTCATTCTGCTTATGATGATTTTGGCAGTGTGAGGTCGTTTTCATGCTGCAGAGTAAATTTGGGGCCAGATGCCTTCCTGGTGGTTTTACATGATGAATAAATATCTGCCTATACTTCTCAGCATTAAGGAGACTATTAATTCTGATCATTTTCCCAACTCTATTTGAAGAAATGCAGCCCCAAACCTGCAAGGAAACTACACCATGCTTCACTGTTGCCATCCTTGTAACACTCTTTGATGAACAATATTTCACATTTTGACTCAATACAGATCGTGTGCTGCCATTTTGTATGATAAAAGTAAACTATTAACATATAACAATATGGCAGCACATCTGGTGATCTACTCTCCCCAATGCTCTAATCGGGAGAGAAGACGTCACTGAGTTCAAGGGCAAAATGACGGTGCTTTTGGTGATGCCCTCTCCCTCAGTTCAATGATCGGGGAGAAGACGTCACTGCAAGCGTAGAGGTTCCCACAGAGATCCTTGTTTTAAATAGAAGACAGAAGAGAAGCAAGACGATAAAAGAAAGAAGATGCAGAAGCGGATGTAGTCGGCAGAGAAGGTAGGGAAACATTTAGAGAGTGTGACAGAGAGAGTGTACGAATTCATCCAATTTGAGGGGGTCCAGCCTTGTTTTCGTGGCTTTGTACTTATCGCCAAATGTACGAAATTTCTTTAAATTAGCAATTTGTACAAATCTGAACACGTTTAGGTCCACTCACTAAAGAGGGAGTTGACAGAACAATTATAATTTCACTTTCTAGGATATAGTGTGCATTGCAAATGTAAACACCCCTAGTCTGCAGATGTACCCTTGGCTAGATCCTATAAAATCTCTTTGGTTCAGCTCCCAGGTACTGTGACTGTCAGGGCTAAGTGCAAACCTAAATGAACTCAAGGTCCAGGCCAAAGGGGCAGAACAGGCTGAGTTCAGACAACAGATAAAATATCAGGAAAAATGGTTAAGGCTGTGGAGTTCTAGAAGTTTTAAATCAAGCCACAAGTCCAACTCTCCCAACAGCTCATTGTTTAGTGAATAAACCCAATTTCCCTTATGTTATCTGGTTTAGGATTCAATTCAGCTAAAATAAGCAATAGATAAGGGACATATGTCTCTTCATATAGATACGTCTTTCTTAATGATTGGGCACTTTTAATTGAAATAGAAGTTGTGTTTTTAAAAGGTACAAAAGGTGTTTGGAAGTATGTGTCTAGCACACAATATTTTAATTAGATACTATGCATGTAGAGGCTATACTGGAAAGGAAAATAATTATTTTAATTATTATTATTGCAAAGTAACATCTATTTCTTTTGGCACCACACAGTGAATCATTCACAGTACACATGATCAGACACAGCATGTATTATTAAATTTTTACTTTTTATAATTGATTTGAATTTGACCTATCCTTGTGAGTTAATATAAAGCTGTATGTGATCCCAGAAAATAAATTCAGAGGTCACTGGATCTGAACGTTCACAGTATTTACATGATGTGATTTCTAAGGATATTTTCTACCCTACCATAAACGCAAGTGAAAATACCTTTGTTATTCGTTTGCCACAACAATAAAGGGTTCGACAACAGGTATCTAAACTAACTAAATGCCAGAGTACACGGAGAGATACTCCAGGGTACTATGGCAACAGAAACTTTACAAAATAACTAGTTGCAGGAGTTATTTTTCCTTTAAACTAAATACCGTATTTGCTCAATTATAAGACAACCCCCCCAAATTTGAATATTAATTTAGGGAAAAAAGAAAAAAACCTGAATATAAGACTATCCTATAGGAAAAAACGTTTTACTAGTAAATATTAAATCACATGTAAACTATTTTTTCATTTTTAATAAAACCTATGATTGAGAAAAATGATTTTTTTGTTTTTATTTCCTTTTGTTTGCCAACCAGCCCCAGTTATGCACATCTTCCCCACATATACCCCCTATTTGCCACTCCTGCCTCCCAGATATGCCTTTTAACCCCTATATGCCACTATGCCTTTCTGACATGCCTATTAATCCTCTATTTGCCACTCTTCCCCCCAGATATTCTTTATACACCCTATATGCTACCCCCAGAGAAAGTGCCGGCAGCAGCAGAGGCTGCCAGACAGGAGGATCCAGGTCCCCTGCAGTGCTGCAGGGATCTGGATCTTAGTCTTGCAGTCAGACCTCTATATGCTCTGAAAAAACCTTGTCTTATAATCGAGCAAATACGGTAATACAGTTGTAATCTAAACTGAATAATTAATCTTTTGGATTATGCCTAGATCTGGAATACAAACTATTGGGAAAATATGCAATCCAGCCATATGTACGTTAATGCATATGATAGCTGATATGATGGGACTCTACAGAAACAGCTATACATATCTCCTGGCATATGATATCCTTACCGATCCAGCCCTGGCTGGGAGGAATCTACAGAGCATGGAGAAGGTACGGAGCTGTAGCTTTTATTTATTTATCTTTTTGATATGAATTCTTCTTTGGTGAGGTTATCAACCTTTAAACAAGCTTGTTTTTTTAAACAATCAGGATATTTGAAACAAATTAAGTATTATAATAAAGGAATGGATTTATGTTGGTACACATTCACTAGTACATAGAGTTCTTTACTCAGAGGTTGACTGATCAGACAGTGTTCCATCTTCACTGCACATGGTTTAGAGGAGAAAAAGAAATGTTGTATTTTTATCAGTATTCAGTAATTGTGAACATTAAAGCTGAACTGTACTATAAAAGCACCAGGGGAGGCTCAAAGTCTAGCTTTTTGACAAACTATAATGGCTACAAATACCCTGTACTCTGGAACACCATGTGGGGATTATAGTTTGGCATACTCAATGCACTTCCATTAAAATGTCAGGCTTGCCTCTATGAACTATTGCCATTTGGTCTTCCTAGGTGCAGACCTGTCTTTATGGTAGGTTATACATTCTTTTATTCTTTGCATGCAGGTATCAAAACAAGATTCTAAGCTTGCGAGCAGGGCTCTCTTCACCTAAAGTATCGGTTTGTCTTAGTCTGTCTATTCTCATCTTGTCATACCCCTTGAATATACGGTATGTATTGTATTAAGCACTGCATAGATAAAAGATAATAATAATAATAATAATAATAATAATAATACAGAGAACATTTATTACCATCATTTATTTATACAGTGATAACAATTTACACAGCACTTTATATAGTGCATGGGGTATGACAAATTTCGAAAGAGTAAAGAGTAAAAGTAAAGAGACCCTGCTTAGAAACGCTTAAACTAGAGGACACATTTCCCAGAATGGATAATTATTGGTATTACATTGTAGAGGAATCTGTAAACATAAACCGGATTATGCTTATGGTATAATGAATGCGCACACAAGAAAGTTCATTGATCTGTTGTGTGTACATATTGGTAATTTCAGCAGTACCTCAAAACCTGTGTTTCTCAGCTTGTTTAGTGCTTCCTTTATAGCATTTTTGTGCAAACTCAATCACTTGTCTTTATGGTTCTCTGACGGTAAATTCTAACCTATGTTTTATGTTTTCCTTCCTTGAGTCCTTTCACAAGTTTGGAAATGGCTTATATAACCCTTAGTTTAAGAAACAGTGTAATATAGTTATGGTATAAAAATATAGAGAAAAAAACTTTCAAAGAAGCAAGAACTTGGTAGAAGTGGGACACATGTATGCATATGCAAACAAGAAAGTGGCTTCAATGAAATGGATGGTGGATTCTTATAACCAGGGCAGGATTAAAAAAAAAAGAAATAAAGCATTTTTCGTGAATTTTTCTACAAAAAAATATAAAATCATAAAGAATCATTGTGATCAAAGGTATTATGTAACTTTATATTTGCCTGGCATAACCACAGGGGTCACAACGGTCGCATTTACAACGTAGCATGTGCCTCTAGGGGGCCCGATGTGATCCCTGCGATCCCTTATTCCTGTCCCCACATACCGATTTAAAATAGTTTAGAAAGGGCCCTTCCGACCGGGACTGCACTGCTTTAGGTTGGAAGGGCCCTTTTCTAAACTACTTTGAACCGGCACAGGGAGACAGGAGCGCATTGGTGTCATGCTAAGTCACGTGACCCTGTGGGGAAACCAAGGCTGTGTGAGAGCAGCCGGATAGCAAGCTGCAGGAGTGGTGAGAGGTAACTGGGGGCGGGGGTTGTTTGTTTTTATGTATATATGTATGAATATGAACATGGGTGTGTAATTGTGTGTGATCATGGATCTGTGATTATATGTGTGTGAGCATGGATACATAATTGTGTGTGTGAGCATGGATGTGTAATTGTGTGTGAGCATGGATGTGTAAGTGGCCTGAGATGGAGTAAGAATGAATGTGCACATGTTAGTGAGCAAGAGTAAGTGTGTGTTATTTATGTAAGTATGTTTACAGATGTGTGCCAGAATGTATGTTGGAGGGGGGGCAAGGGGCAAAGAATGCACGGACAAGTTGTTTGGGGGCAATGATAACACAGACCAGCTATTGGGGGCCTTGGGGTAATTTCCTCCCAAGGGCCCCTGCTTTAAATGATGTATGCACCAGTCTAACATTTGCCACATTTGTTTTAATGGACCTTAACATATGGTTTATAGGGAAAAATGAAAGACAGTCGACGATATTTCACATTACAAAAGGTTTACTTATATTGTAAAATGTTAGTTTTTTTCTCAACATGACATTATGTTTGAAATGTCACAGCAATGGTTTGTGTTGAGGTGCTGCGTATTCTGACATCGTGACAGGAGCAGTAAGAGACAACATAAAATGGTCAGTTAAACACAAAAGTATTGGTCACGAAAAAAAAATATACACTGCAAGCTGTTTGTTCCAAATACTGTAGTAGGATGAGAAATAAACTGAAATCATGCATGCCATACTTTACACAATGGTAACTGTACTGGAATAGCTAGAATGCAGACTTTTTAATATAGTATTCTTTCATTAAATTAGTCGCAATCAATATGAACCTTACTAAGGGTCATGTTTGGAGTTTGGAGGAGCAGTGTAAACACTTTAATTTCTTTGCAAGTTGTTATCAATATGATATAGTTTCACGTGTTCTTGTACTGAAATTAAACACACAAATTTTAGCCAATGGTTTTATCTATGTATTTCTTTCAATGATACACATGTTTATTGAAGATTCCAGGCCTCATGGTTCACAGTCAAGTACATTAAGGACATATTTACTCTTGTTCATACTAAAAATGTAATTTTGAAACAAGTAAACTAAGCACTTATCTTTTTTATTGTACCTGCACTGGTGCACAAAGTGGGGAAATTGTTTAGCAAGGTTGTAAAGAATGTACATATATCCTGTGAGAGTCACATTTAATATTCCTGCCTCCACGGTGGCTTCATACTCTCCGTAATTACTTGTTTAATTTAAAAACAGTAAACACTGTCGGGAAAAATAATGAAATGACAAAAAATATTATAATTATTTTTTAAGATATAAATCGTTTAAAAGGTAGTGTATAAAAAAATATATAACTTGGTCATATTTGGCTACCATACAACATAAAGAACATTGAATATATCTACATTTTATATATTAAGGGTTTATTGAGGATAGACATTTTTCATACACAGGTAAGTGCAGGTAAAATCACGGGGATCAATTGAATAAGCCCTCTAAGTCAAAATCTTGTGGGGACTAAATATCAATCAATGCTGTGCTTCAATGGAGCATCAGCATTGAAAGAGTTAAAAAAAATTTCTAAAAATGTCTAAAAATAAATAAATAAATAAATAACAGCACTGACCTGAAAGTCCAGGGTGCTTCCAGGTCAAATGCTGGGCTGGGCTGATCAGATCGCTCCTGGCCAATAGGAGTGATCGGATCATTATGGCAGCCCACGGATGACCCTGCTCTACAAAGAGAGAGGGGTCATCTAGGGTAATTATGAAAAACACAAATTATTAATAAATGAAAAAATCATAATTATTACCTGATCACTTGTCGGTGACATTTTAAGTCGCTGATTATTGATCGGTCTCCCTGATTGATGTCAGCGGCCTAAACCTGTCACTTACAAGCAATCTGATGAAAAAAATATTTAAAAAAATGTAAATGCGCATGTTCCAGTTTTGCCCTCATAGCTTCCTCAAAAAATGCATGAACCATACATGTGAGGCCTTGTTGGAACCGGGGGATGTTGGTGAACAAAATGTGGTGCTTTCTTCCAGTGTTACACTTATGGTGTGCAAGAAATAAATTGCAACATTGAAATTTATGCGTTAAAAACGCAATAACATAATTTCCCTGTGAAGCTTGGCAAACATCAGTGAAGAAATGGCTGGTTGAAAACTGTCAAAACTACCCTAGCTGAACACCTTGACTTGTCTACTGTTCATAAATATATACTTTTATGGGGTACTTTACAGTGGGGGGGCTTCCAAAATGTCCCAAATGGGATATGGGCCCAGTAAACCAATTCCTGAAAAATTCCAAATTTGAAAAGTAAAATGCGCGTGTTCCAGTTTTTCCCTCATAGCTTCCTCAAAAAATGCATGAACCATGCAAGTGAGGCCTTGTTGGAACCGGGGGATGTTTGTGAACATAATATAAAATCTAAAGCAACATCTAAAGAAACATTGCAACATATGCAAAAAAACAAAATATATAAAAATACCTCAAAATTTGGCAGCAATTGGCGATAAAATCCCTGCTTGAAAAGTGTCAAAATGACCCTAGTTGTACACCTTGACTTATCTACTGTTCATAAACATATAATTTTGGGGGATAATCAGTATCCGTGACAACTATTGCAGTTATTAGCCTACCATGCCAAATTTGAAAAAAATTACATTTTAAAAACGTGATGCATGCCTTGCAATACTTGCCCTATACTGGTCAAAATTGATGAAAATCATGGCCATATTGGGTGGTTTCCAAATCAGGAAAAGTTAATGAATATATTTTGGATAATTTTTTCCCATTGGTTCAATGTGTGTACAATTTTTTCATTTTTTCCCCACCTTTTCAAGTTTATTTCAAACAAAACAATGTACTACTCAGCTTCATATGGTTTCAAATTACTTGTGCTAAAAAAAACAATATATGATTTGTGTGGGTGCACTAATTGAGAAGAGAGAAATTACAGAAAGACATAGCAAAAACACAAAAATGGCTCTGGTCTTTTAGCGCAACCTTAGTAACAAAAACATGGTCCTGAAGGGGTTAATACTTTTGCGGTGCTCATGTTTAGCAGTAATTTTCTCCTCTCTAGCAAACATCTAGCGAGTCCCCTCAAGTTATATATTGGGTTTTTTTTTCAGGGTTTTTTTATAGATGCATACAATATACACTAGCTATCATATCTTAATTTTTCAACTTTTTTATTTGAAAAAAAATCTTTCATATCTATCTTCTCATCTAGAGCTAATGGAAAACCTACTAATTAGTTTCTATATTAGCTAGTTTAGAAATGCCCAATGTTTTTTTTGTTGTTTGGGGGGTTTTTTGTTGCACTTTTGTCTGGCAATTATTGGGCAATAATGTAACAAGTAGACGTATTCAAACATTTTTTATCCCAAATTGGTCATTCTTCCCATGTGCTATTTCGGTTTTAAAGCAGGCCCAAATGCAGTTTAACCCATGAACCATAGGATTTTTTGAAACCTAGAACCATCAGCTATTTTCAAATTGGTGATTTTAAAAACCACTTTCCCAATGCAATGGAGATCTACACGCAGACTCTTTGTCAAACATTTGTGGTAGGCTAAAGCATGCATGCCCACAAATCCACATGGTACACATGCATGCCCATACACACACACGCATGCATGCATCACACACACAGACACAGGTACACATGCATGTATCACAGACACACAGGTACACATGCATGCTCAAACACACACACGCAAGTTCAACTTTTCTGCTAAATCGGTATGAGGAGAGAGGGGTCGCACCGGACCCCCTAGAGGCACAAGCCCCATCGCAGCTGCGACCCCTGTAGTTATGCCAGTGATGGTCTGGGCTGTATGAGGATCTGTGGTAGGGCCCTTAGTTCCAGCGAAGGGTAATATTAATGCTACCACATACAAAGACATTTTGTATGGGTGCTTCCAACTTTGCTCACCAGTTTGGGGAAGACCCTTTCCTGTTCCAGCATGACTTTGTCATGGTTTGACAAGTTTGTTGTGCAGAAACTCGACTGGCCTGCACAGAGCCCTGACCTTAACCTCACTAAACACCTTTGGGATCAATTGGAATGCCAATTATGAGCCAGGTCTTCTTGTCCAACATCAGTGACTGCCCTCCTAAATGCTTTTTTAACTGAATAGACACTAATTGCTACAGACACACTTCAAAATTTTGTGGAAAGCCTTCCCAGAGGAGTGGAGGCTGTTATAGCCGCAAAGGGCGCAGGCTTTTTGAATGGGATGTCCAACAACCTCATATAGGGGTGATGGACAGGTGCCTAGGCACTTTTGATCATATAGTGTAGAGTCTCATTAGATGTGTCACAAAGAACCATTGTAAGCACATCTGGTGGTCTATGTTTATCAGCATCCTGCATTATGCATTATTTCTTATTAGGTTTGAAAGTGTGGGCTGACAACTTATTACAGTCTGCTATGTTAAAGTTGCCAATAAAATATTTGACAATATCATTCCTTTCAGATGAAGAAAAACAAAACTTTTATATAATATTCTTTCTGTGTTCATATGAATATGTTATAACAATGTAGCTTTTGATGCAAGACTACAAATAGAGACTGTTATAATTCAAATGTAAATGTCTGAAAATACCAGCACGTCAAGTAAAGTAAATATGCCAATTACAAATATTGGTAGATGATTTTGTAAAGGTTAAATAAACATACTATCA
>VKOC01000919.1:0-10254 GCA_009364415.1 Spea multiplicata | reverse complement strand
ATCATAAACCTCAATAGCTGGCTCACCCAGCTTAAATACAAAACTTAACACAATATATAGGCATGCATCATAAAGCATGTTATAGGTGACATATACCATAATTCATCAGGACAACACTACTTGTTCACTGTTTTCTCCTGTATATATTTTTTAAGTGTATTCCACTTAATAGTAGAATACCGCTGCTTGCAACAGGTGTCAGAGCAGTAGAAGATAGCAGGGATATTCTGCAAAGTACAAAGAGATGCAATGGGTTATTAATAAAGCAATTATGGTGGAGTTTTTAATATTTTGCACCATATATGCTCTTTATGAGTAGCCCTCAAAAGTATTTGAAAACTTTAAGATGGTCTAGCAGTAACTAACAATAATAGCACATTGAGGGACTCCTGCAAGGTGCTGTCCTTCAATCGGCCTACTTATTTAGATGTTTCACGTGTATCAAAAACAGCCAGTGGTGTCTCCATGCCTCCATTATTGAGGATGGGATTGGAGGATTTCAGGCAAATATTATACTACCACTAAAATAAGGTTGCTGCTAATATTAATAAACAGTACCCAAGAAGTACTGTCTATCTTTGTAATGATTTGCTGTTGTAAGTTCTGAACTGTGGTACTCATAACAATCAAGCATTGTGGTATAGAAAAAGGCTGTTTAGGTAATTACCAGAGGAGTAATATTATAATAACGATAAAAATGTATAGATTCACTAAAACATTAGTTTAACCTTTCTATTTAAGTAGAAAGAAATATTAATGAGATGTTTACTATTTTGGATGTAGGTTTCATATGGTTGAGTCTGGGATCAAAAAAGGTACATTTAATCTGTAAATGGTACCTATCAAAATTTTACAAATGAATTCCTTTTATTAATGAACAGTAAGTAAATTACTTCCCATTCTAGATCTGAAACCACCGACTAATTACGTAAAAACACTACAGCACTTGCAAGCATCAAGAAGCTACAGATACATTATTCTTAGTGCCAAACGTGTAGCAAACTGGGTGGCCCTACAGCCAAGATCATTATATCAAAAATTGATTGGTATACATATAATGAACTACAAAAACCTCACCAATACACGCAGTATTTCTAGAAAAAAAATCGACGCCTTTTGAACAATGGCAGAATACATAAGAAGATAACAAATTGATCCGATTACTAAATCAAATCTTATAGATGTGTACTCATTATACCTAATATATGTTCCCTTACAGAAAACTTAATGAGTTAATTATTTAGCCAGTCATTTATAAAATATGATACACAAGTAAATTGATATAACATAAGAGGATATAGGCATTCTCATTATACCTGCAAATGAATATACTTGAGCTGTATTGATGATTAATATATTTTATTAGTTACTGTCCAGGAAACTTGATGGTGAAAAAAAGAAACAAAGCCATGAGCTTGAAAGAGAATGTGTTTATGATTATTGAATTTGAACGGGACTTGTATGAATTAGCCAGGCAAGGCAGTTCCCGTGAAATGTGTATCTATGCAATCTTTCATTCTGAAAGATTATAATAGCTAAAAAAAAAAAGAGGTATGGTATTCCGAGTTGCACAGCTGTGTGGGGAAAGCATAAAAAGAGTGTGGAACAGAGCCCATTGTCCTCTTGACTTTTGTATTATCAAATGTAATCTTTTATTATTATTCAAGACATACTATTCAGATATTCATGTTATTCATTAAATCATCTCTGGAAAAACCACAAAAAAAGAAGACTGCATTTAGGAGAAATGATAAAAACAAGGTAAATTAAATCCAAGGTTAGTTATACTGCTCATAAAACTCTACAATGAATTCAATGAATCAACTAATGTACTTTAAGAATTATTATACTAGAGTGGGATACTTTGTAGCGCAAGTCTCTGCGCATTAGTTGTACTGGGTTTGTAATTTAGGGAGGACAAGCAAACTACAATTAACTTGCCTGGCATTCTCCTTAAGAGGAAGCATACAGTGCAGTCATTACTAGCACATTATTATCAGTCATTTTAATAATATGTGAAAAATATGTGCACGCATTAGCAATCATCTCCACTATAACAAATCAAGTGTACAGTGTTCTAGGGTAGAACACAAGGCAGGCCAGGTGAGCTTGAATGAACACAAGGCAGGCCAGGGGAGCTTGAATGAACACAAGGCAGGCCAGGGGAGCTTGAATGAGCACAAGGTAGGCCAGGTGAGCTTGAATGAACACAAGGCAGGCCAGGTAAGCTTGAATGGGCACAAAGCACCCAGGCAGCTATATTGTTAAAAAAAGTAGAACTGGACCAGCATTCAGTATTAAGTATAACCCAAGTTCTTAGATCCCATATTGCTGCCAAGCATCTATTGTAAATACCACCGTTTCTTTTTATTTCTACGGTCTCAAAAACAAGATGAATTTTCTGTGTCTAGGCCTGTTTTCACATTGAATGATTACACCTTTGGATAATAAATGGAATTCTCCTACATACTTCTAAGAAACTGTAATACATCTATATAGCAAAACATCATTACCACAGCTCTGAAAGCAATTTATATATTTTTTTCTGAACTCAACAAAACCTACAGTGTATATATTTAGAATGTGCTTTGCTGCATTAATCACAGTGACCAATGCAATACGAGCTGATGTTTTAGGAACCAGGGGGAATGAGAATTTCCAATACCATGTAAAAATGAGAAGCAGCTTAATGACTACCATATCATTTTATTGAGAAAGAAAATGGAAAACAAATGTGGAATATAATGAAAAAATCAACAATAATGTGATGGAAGAACATTTATGTACATGAATTCAATAAAGCCAGATGACACAAAGCTGCCACTTTTAGATCTCACTGCTGAAGTTTGCATATCTTCAGTCTCAATGTATAATGTTATAACACAGTGGGGCAGCAGTAAACCTTTTTATTCATAGAGGTTGCTAGATAAGTGGAATTGCTCTCCAGCAGAAGGGGTAGAGGTTAAGTAAGAGAATTTGTGGGATATGCATAAGACCATCCTGAATTTGAAAGACCAAGGACAGATTAAGGTTTGAGACTTTATATTGGGAGAATGGACAGACTAGATAGGTTGACTGGTTCTTAGCTGCAATCAAATTCTATGTTTCTGTATCATAAAAGATAAGCATGTGCTTGGATCAAAGGCTAAGCTCTGTTGGTCTCAAAAGTACACAATCTGTCAACATCTGTGATCATATTTTCTCTTCTAGTTTCTTTTACTAAGAAGGTTTTGTGCCGGGACACCAGATGCAGGATCAATGCCTTCTTACATACTTCCCAATGGGAAATGTATTAAAAAATATGTGTTAGGGCTTGGGAAGAAAAGAAAGAGAGAACTGCAAGAGAAAAAAAGCAGAAGGAGACCATACACAGATTTAAATACAGGCATTTTTACACTGTGGATCACAGGAAAGGAAGAAGGATATGTGTACTTTTCTAGGTTCCTCTTGTATTAGGTAGGACATATATTAATACATAATAAAATAGGCACAGAAAATTGAGATACATGATGTGATCGATATCATGAATTCTAGATTCTAAATTTAGTCTTCAGTATTTTCAATATTTCTCAAATGTGCGACCAAAATATCATTTTTTGGATTCAAATCCAGGGATTTATTCTGATTGCCATATTTGGAGTCGGGAAGGAATTTTGCCCCGGTATGGGGCAATTGGCATCTGCTTCATAAGCGTTTTTTGCCTTCCTCTGGATCAACACAGTAGGGACACAATAGGTATATAGGTTGAACTTGATGGACTTTGGTCTTTTTTCAACCTTATGAACAATGTTACTATGTTACTAAATATCACACTTATTTTAGGTATTCCAAAACTCAAGTTGAAAGATTGTTGAAGTAAATGTACATAATTATTTATTACATACCTACATAGCTATGATGATGATTAATTATATATATGCATTACTAAATTGATATAATCATGTACAACAGATGGGACAAGAATCAAGTTACTTTATTGCTTAGAAAAACATCACCCTGTAATCCTCCCTAACTCAATGAGATTAGGTGAAATCTGAATGTTTCTTTGTTCAATAAAAAATACAACTGTATGGCAATAACAAATAATAATATTTACAAAAAAAGGGAAATAACTGTTGATTCTCCTAAAAAAACAAAGGTCACTGATTTTGGATAATTGTTGCTTTTCCTGTAAAGAAACAAAATCTGTATATATATGGTTTCGATCAATTACAAAATCCCATGTACATGGGAACATTCATGACAGCTATTTCAAGTAGTCTTCTATCAAGAATTCAAGTCCATGGGTTCCGTAAGTCATATCTGTACTGCTGATCTGAAAAGTGGATTACCATTACACTTAGTTCAGTAAGAGGAAGTAAGAAGGTCAGCAGTCATGTTTCTCTTCACCATGTGGACAAGAAGAGCCACTCACTTGTAGCATAAGCACTTGAATAAGCATTCTGGATATTTATGATTAAACCGTACGCAAGCACGTATTGCAGTATATGCAGGCTTTCAGTACCATGGACAGCTCCTGGGATATCCAAACTGCTGAATTAGTACTTACAATATTTAAAAATATCCACCTGCCTTGTTAATATATCATAGCAAGCACACATTTAATATTGAGCAAGTGACTCCTGCTAAGCTCCCGGTTCTCATACCGCAAATGTGGCTTTAATTAACTTTCCTATTTGTCTTGAAGTTGTATTAAAGTGTTACAGTCAGAAAGTTGATATGCCCTTTTTTCAATAATCATTTTTATTCGTTTTTCAAAGAAAAAGAAACATTAATATACACTACGTAGGAGTCAGAACGGTTCAATCAAGCTAAAATATATATATATAGGATAATACCTTCTGCACATCTGGAGAACATAGTTAGGTTCTACATTTCTAACTTTTGAGGCTTGCCGATATAGCCATTCCCTTTTGTTAGCGTTACTCTCGTTAGGTCTGCAAAAAAGGATATACCCTTTTTTTATTTATTTTTAAAGGGTTAAAGAATCTTGAAAAGTAACAATTTTGGAGCAATAAAACATTCTGATTATTTTTAAAGCATTACAGAAACTCATCTCTTTCTTAAAATATTGTTGTCTCCCTATAGAAAGTGAGCACTCATTTTATTGGGGCTTTGTGAGTTACATTCAAAACCCTCTGAAAAACGATTCCTTGATGGGCTTGCAAATAAATGTGCCAAACCATCTTCTACTGGCAAATCCATCTGAGTTCAAGCTGGTGCTTCCAAACCTGCTGAAAAGGTAGGCTTAATCAAGCATCTCATTACAATTTGCCTTGATTCCACACAGGCTTATTTTGCCCTTTTAATAAATACATAGCTCCTGGCTCTAGAAGCAGGATGACCTAAGGGTTATCCAGAGACCTGCTAACATAAGGAAAGTCATTGCCTTTGTCTTTATAATCCAAAATAATAAAGGTGAGACGAGTTTGAGTTGGCTCGGTTGCCCTACTATAGCAGGTTAAAAAACCTTATAAGGATCCTTATGTCTGACACTAAAAACAAGAGATTTTCTATAAGAATCATACTAACACGTGTCATGGTCAAATGATTTGGATGACACTTAAACACAATGATATCTTTCAGTAAGATTATTTTAAAGGAGTAACTTGTTGCCTTAAGTATAGAAAAGGCTGCTAACCATTTACGATACTCATGTTTTATTATACCCTTGTTATGCATTATACAATTTGACAAGAAGAATGACCTCTTTAAGACATACTGTCCTTGCAAGCTTTCCAATTTAAAAGGGAAACAATTTCTATTTCTGCTTAATACACGACTAGCTCATTTAACAACTAATTAATATCTTCAAAGCGTGTAGTAACCATTTAGCTTATGGTTTTAGCATGCCATTTTTGTAGTCTGCTTTACTTTTTTTTCCAATAAAAAGATTTCTTTAAATGCATCTGTATATGCATTAGTATTAAATTAGAATTAATATTAAATAAATCCTATATCATTGTTCATTTTATTCTTTTCTGAAATATGTACAACAGTTTTGTATTTTAATTACATTTTCCTTGCACGTGTTTCAATCTCATTTTGCTGCCGATTCTTCTAATTGACTTTTATTATTACTAAATTCTTCTACCAACTTAGAATAATTTCCCATTTTCTATAATAAATTCCATTTGTCTACCTCCTGCACCATTACATTGTTATTAATTACTTCACCTCTTTGTATTCCACTTCTAATTGATCTTTTATGTTTCCGATAATAAGAATTTTCTTCCATAAAAAATGAAGATTTCTCCTTTTAATGGAATTGTATAGGGAAATATTATTAACGCCTGTTATCCTTTCAAAACAGCTGCTTTCGCTATAAAAGAATTGAAAAGAAATACGCCATTTTGCAAAGAAAATTGTAATTGTATATAGTTTGAATTTCACTTAATATTTATATATAATATATATATTATATATATATATATATATATATTAAGGTTTGATCTCTGAACAGACTAACTTTAAGATCATGCAGAAGTAGCCATCTGACTAGAACTAAGAATAAAGCTATTATAGCCATCAAAAAGGCTGCACAGGTTCCTAATAGATAGCATTCCAGCTGCAATTGCAATAATTTTTTGGTGACATAGGTCTTCTTCCAAGTACCAACACAATAATCTGTGGGCCAACATCCAGCAATGAACCCACTGCATTCATGGTGGTGGTCTGTCCATCAGAGTGGGTATGATCAGTCAAGTATGAACGGCCTGATTTTGTGCCAGGTTATGTCTGCACACAACAAAGGAATCAAACTGTGTTTACAAAGACAATTCCCAATGTGTTTTCAATATTATGGATGGTTTAACAAAAGAAGAAATTGAAAACCATATCTCATGTGGTCTACCGTTCTTCCTAAGTGCTACAAATACTCAACAGGTACAGGAGCCAGAAGTATACCCCCTAGCCTACAGTACATCATGTTTTACTATGGCTTTCAGAATAAAGAATATTTTATTGGCTTGCTGTGCAATATGAATTATGTCTGTGGACATTTGTTTCTGTATGCACATCATAAGAACATCAACCAACCAAAATGCCATAGATACATTTTTACGCCACTGGAAAGCCACAGATTATTTGTGATGCTGAAGTGAAACAGTATCTAAGAACCCTGTTTAACACTTCTCGTTCCACTGATATACTGCCCTTTGGTTTATTAACTGAGGCGACTATCATGCGGTAAATTAAAAAATAACCACATTCTTCTTCCATAGTTGTGGACATTTAATTAAATTTATAACAGAGTCGTTCTTGAAACAAAACAATTACGGCTCTAAGTAGTTGTCGTCAGAGTAGAGCTCCAAACAAACCACAGGGAGCTTCTTTTGTTGTTCATTATACACATACACTGCAATTAAAGTCAGACCATGATAAAGCAAAGTATTTGCAATCAATGCTGATCTCTTGCCCCCCACATATTTGCTTGCAGAGAAATACAAACAGTGTGTGAAGATAATATCCATGACATTTTCACTGAAACACTCGCTCAAAATCTTGCTGTACTTGGGAACAATACTTTTTTTTCTCTGAATTCCCAGAGTTACCAATGCACTTTTTTTCCATTAGACAAATAGATTTAGTTAAATGCCACTTTGTGATTCTGGATGATAAATAGATATTTGTCTCCAGTTTATTTTAAGCACTAAGAGGGAGTAGGATGTTTGCTAAATGTCTTTGCAAATTACACGGGCATCCTGTTTCCTGTCTCATCCTATCTTTGTGTTAAACATACATAGTTATTATATTTATGTTTCTCAAGAAAAATGTTGATTGTTGGCCCTTTCTGAAAGGGTAAAGTTTAAGATATATAAACAGATCTAAAGTTGGCTATCAACAAACTAAAAATATATATATATGTGGGACCAAATTCAAAGCCTATATTTATCCGAAATAATATAACCTTTGCTTGGTAAATAATAGTGCCATTCATCAAAATACTTTTTTTTTTTTTGCTCTTTTCCGGACATTGAGTGATAACTCCTAGAATTTAAAAACAGTCCACATTCGCAACATTCGAAAAGTATTTACGTAGCTGGACACCTTTAAATGCTGATTGGTTAAGATGTTGATTTTTTAAAAGCTCCTTCAGCTTAGTAAGATGATGGCTATTAAAAAAAAACAAAACATTTTTGTATATGATTTTTTTGTCAAATTATTATTTTGTGGTGTGTGGTGTCTGCGGTTATGACAATATATTTGGCTGATTCACAACAATTCATGACTAATGATGAATTAAAGGACCTAATACAGGGGAAAAAAAGATTTTTGGCTTAAGGGTTTAAAATTGACATTCAACATGAAATGAAAACCAATATTGCGTGGGCAAGGGATTACCAAGGGAATGGGTCTAACAGACACCTTTTTAAATTAAAGTTGTATGTTTACTGTCGGATAACCTCTGATTAAAAAAAGGAGAGAGGGGAAAAAAATGAACCTTTAACGCAAACCTGCCATTAACAATAAGTCTGTTTTGTGGAACATGTCACAAACAAAATGAATAAATTAACCCTATGGGTGCCTGGGGTTGGTAACCATTATTCCCAGTGGGAGGCTGGGTCGATTTTCATTTTGCTATGGATAGATTTAGGTCACAACCATATAAGCAGTTTACATGCTAGTTTAAGGTAAAGCATGTATCCAATAACATGATATAATGGTAAAGACACAAATGAACATGGTATCACTTAAGTGGTTAGCACTGAATGAGTTAAACCTTTTTTATACTGCATAGCAACAAATAGCTTTCAAAATATATGTCAATTAAAAATATAAACTTTACAGGAGTGTAACTAGAAACCAATAGGGCACCAGTGCAAAAATTGCCCCAGGGCCTCCAACTTCAGAAAGCAACATGTCCCAGGTGCCACCTTTGCTCTCAAACAGTTTGTGAGTGGCATTTTGATCCTAAACAGCTTATCAGTGTCACTTTTGGCCCCAAGCAGCTTAACAGTGCTATCCCAAACCCCAAACAGCTTAACACACACTCTGGCACAAATATGTAAACATACTAACATAAATGTACACATACTAACACTCACACACATACTCATACTCACTGACACACACATATACACACTCATCCTAAAACACACACTCCTCTCACACCACACTCATGCTAACAGACACTCCATCGCAAAACCACTTGCACATCTATGCTCACACACATGTACATATCTATGCTCACACACACCTTTATACATAGACATTCATGCTCACATACATACAAACATACACATGTAGGCTCACATACACTTATACACAGACATCCATGCTCACATACACTTAAATATACATGTTATATATCACACATAAATACAAACACTTACACCCTCCTGCCTGCATTCCCTTACTGCTCCTACAGCTTTTGATCTGTGTGAGCAGCCTCAAATTTACCGCAGGGGCACATGATGTAACATAATGTGAACCTGCTGCGTTCCTGTCTCCTTGTGCCGGTTGAAAATTGTTTAAAAAGGGCCCATTTCTGAAAAATTTTAAGTGGTACGTGGAGACAGGAACAAGTGGTTGCAGGGTCGTTTGGGCCCCCTAGAGAGACGGGCCCGTTGCAGTAGCTATTGGTAAAAAATACAGTATAAACTCAGTTTCAACAGTACCTCTTTTTTACTTAGTAGGTATATTTTAAATATACAAATTTAACAATATAGGTATAAACATGAAAGAAACTTAAGTAATAACAATAAAGATGATAAAAATCAATGTGTTATAACATGTAATCACCTCTATGTAGATGAACTACTGTATTGTTATCCATTTATTCATTCTGTTTTAATATGCAACAACTGCAATATCCAACATGTTGAAATTTTGTATTTAATCAAAACAAAGTAATTACAATTACAACTAACAAGTATAGACACATTTGGTAGTTTAATAACATCGGTTTGGCACAGAAGGGTTTCTGGCATTATCTTGACTCAAAAGTAAACTCTTATTATACACAAAAGTTAGCTATGTAAGTATTGGCTATGGGGAAGAAAGCTTACTCAAAACATTCAAAAATACACAACTGTAATAAAATGCATGTGTACTAAACACTTTATGATATGGTAAGTGCTTAATGAGATTGGCAGACACACACTGGCTTCATGTTAATAAGCCAAAACATTGCAAGCACTAACCAGTATAAAACAAAATTGTATAATAACTGGGACCAGCACTTGGTGGCACATCAATCATGTCATGGGGTATAATGAAAATAGTATATGATATACAACAAAATACTGTTTT
>VKOC01000918.1:0-127961 GCA_009364415.1 Spea multiplicata | reverse complement strand
TATATATATATATATCTTGATTATCTGCAACATTCACAGCATTTTGCCTCCAGTGGTATAAAAGACCGGTTTAACCAAAAGGGAGAGAAGACAGCTATTTATATACCTCGGTATTGAACATCGTCAGTGCTAGGCTGCCTTGTCCTGTTAATGATTGACTTACATATGAGTTTGTGTTTGAGACACTGTGTCATCCTGGAGGCGGCCAGAGTCTTGGACAATGAAATAGGAAACCTTGGACACAGCGTCGGAGCCGTCACACTTCTCTCCATGGAGACAGGATTAGGAATTATTTGCATTTGAATCCCAATCATGTTAAAACATGTGTGTCTGAGTATTCTTCCATTTAAATGCATGTCTGTTTCCCTGTTTCCCTTCCAGATAATTCCCCTTTTCTTCATTTGTTATTATCTGGTTTCGTAATCAGTAACAGCATTTTAATTTCCTAGGACTTCTAGGTCACGTCCCGAAGTGTGTAACAATTGCGTGCGTATTCACCGGTAGTGTTTATGCATCCTCTAGGTTTTTAAGTAACAAACCCATCTCATTTTTGCAGTGCATTTCTGAGACCAAAGCTGGGCAAACAGTATGAAGCCTCATGTGTGGTACGTGCTTGTTCATTATTAAATGAGTCAAATAAGAAATCTAACCAAAAAAAATTTACGTAACAAAATATTTTTTCATTGATTGAATGCTTCTGTCATAAGCTAAAGGCTTGTACAAAAAATTCCGAAATGTATAGTTAGAGTGGCCATTCTGAATAATACATTGTCAGCCATTCTTCGAGATATTCAAGGACCAGTAGATCACTTTGCCCAAATTTTATGCCAGATCTCAGCTGTGCTATGATCATTGGCACCTTTTGGCCCGGGAGGTGGAGGAGTTCCTGGTGAAACGCTAACACATACACACTGAGACACATATTTACACACTTACACACTCACTTTAACACATATACTCACACCAACACACACATACTGTACCTACATAAAGACACTCTTACGCATATACATTCATGCTAACACACGTGCACATGCACACTCATGCTAACACACACAATACAAACTTACTCTAACATACATACATATTTATTCCCTCCCTGCCCAGAGCCTTCTTTTTTAGCTGTTCACACACACTGTACGAGCATCCTTGCTTTTACCACAAGGTTGTGTAACATTGCACGTTTATGCAACTGTGACTCGGACAATCCTTTTTGAAGAATTGCTCTCCATCTCCTGGGCCTCACCTTCTTACTAGGTATTTTACTTAATGCCTGTCTATGAATCCAAACCCAGAAAAGAGATATCTTTGTCTCAAAGTTAGGAGAGGAAAATTTGTATAGACTCTTTTTTACATTAGGAAGACTTGCCGCCTATAGTGTATGCTTCAAAGTAATATCCATAAACCATTTTCTTAACGGACTATATGATAAGAGAAAGTATAAACATATAAATAAAAGTGATAAAGATTTATCGTGTAAGAACGTCGCATTGCAGTTATTTAACTCTTAAAACACAAATACTAAGATTATTGAGATCATTAACCAACAGTTCACACATTATGGAAATCTGTGTCGGAAATCGAATACGATCACCCTGATCAATAAAACGGGATTGTATTATTTGTATGGCTATTATATAAGGCATAGAAGTTATGGGTGCATAGAAAAGACAGTAGCCAGGGGATCATGAGACCACCAATGTCCCTTCAAATAATTGGTAACTCAAAAGTCAGGTCCAAGCTACTAAAACCCTCAAGTAAAACATACTTAAAAAGTAAAACAACAAAAATAAGGCTATTAAGCAACTGCAATAATATATACATACCATATACAGCTAATATCAGTCAAATAAGTCAGTTCTGATGACTACATATTAGTATTAAATTTGCATAATGTCTTAATATAGCACAATAACAATTTTTGTAGGGTTTTATATATTGGATGTGGTAGATCGTACTCAAACTGACAAAGAAGGACAAACTAATACATAAGGTTCAAAAGTTACAATAAACAGCAACTATAATAAAGAAGAAGTAAAGTGCAATCTGTGTGCCAGGCTATGAAATCTGAAAGCTTATAATTAATTCATATTTCAGTTTTGTATAATAAGATCTTTTCATGTTTCCTTTTTTCGATGTGGTTTTGTCTCTTTGTGGATTTATTTTTTATTCATTGTGTTTAGTCATTTGAGAGAGTTCTGGTGGAGAATAACTACATGGTCTGTCACCTGCCTTGTCTGAAGCAATCCAGAGTATCTCCCGCTGGGAACTGGTCCAGGCTGCACTACCACACGTCTTACACTGTACAGCAACCCTGCTTTCCAACAGGAACAAGCTAGGTTAGTTATCACTTCACCCATCTTTTTGAGTGCGTTCTTCCATCTTCTTTCGAGTTTACTGTATTCTCTGTGTGCTGGTCGTTTTACTGTGTAGGACATCAGGACAAGCTTGGTGTTGCAGAAACAAAACTTCTTCATACTCTTCATTGGATGCTCCTGGAAGCCCCTCAAGATTGCAACAATGATAGGTTTGGGACTGATCGGAGCTCCAGCTGGGGAGGAGGCAGCGGGGCATTTATTCACCAAGAAAATCAAGGTTCTCCAGGACATTCCAGGCCAAGCAACACCAATGAGGAGGATGAGAATAATCGCAGGAAGTTCCTGCAGAATTCTATGGCCACAGTGGAGCTCTTTGTGTTCTTATTTGCTCCTCTGGTCCATAGGATTAAGGTAACAAATATAATTACATTTCAATGCTAACCAGAAATGGATGCCCTTTAATTGTGAAAGATGTGGCTATACTTCATTATTTTTTTTGTTTGTTTTAGGAATCAGACCTAACATTTCGCTTGGCGAGTGGCTTGGTGATCTGGCAGCCAATGTGGGAACACAGACATCCTGAAGTTCCTGCTTTTACATCACTTGTGAAACCCATTCGCAACATTATAACAGGTAGGTTGAGGCTACATTTTTAGAAATGTTTTATTCAAAACATGTTTTATAGACAACTGTCAATTTAAGTCCAGTATATGTTGGTTTGTTAAATATTTTTTATTAGGATGTCATTATTAAATAAAATAAGTGTAATTTAGTATACTGATTTTTTAAAGAGTTACTAAACTGCCAAGGTTGAATTATCGGTTATTGGTCACAACCTGGAAAGAGAAAAAAGTGAGAGGATTTTGTAATGTAATGAAATAGAGGGTTGTAGTCACTAAGGCAGGAGATCTAAAAAAAATGTACAAATAAGTGAATTGCCAATATTGTATCGTACGAAATGAAAAATATGAAAAATAACATAGGAACTATGAAAAATGAGGGTAAAGCTTCCCTACGTTACATATAAGCTCTTGTTCTAACATTTCTCATCCTTCGAAATAAACTTCTCTTGAGTACTTTGTTAAATCCCTTTATGTATTTAAATGTTTACATCAAATCCCATCTCTTCTTTCCTCCAAGCTTTAAATATTGAGAGTTTTACTGCAACACAGCACAGGCTCGGGTAAAAGCATAAACTTTATAGGAAATCAGGTCAGTTTCTCATATTGAGTCTAATGTTTTTTAGCCAAAAGAAGTTCCCCGTGTAACAGTCAAAGCCAAGTGGTGGAATCTCCCAAGTTGGATGTAGGACCCTCACAGGTGAGGAACTCGTCACAATGCATCTTAGAAAGTTATGAAAATGTTTTATCATTTTTATGTGTCCTTCACAATTCATGGGAAAAAAACTACAATGCAACCTTTCTTCAGTGTAAATGAAACAAAAAACCTTTGACTTCCATGTGAAATAATATAAAATAAGATGGTTTGAAGGCTGTTTTAGAAACGATCCTCATTCACTGGAATACCAAAATTCTTTCACTCTACGGCGGTGTTATGTTTGAGTCGTTTGTTTTTTCGTAAAAGGGATTTGAGGTAGTGTCTGAAGTGGCCCAGCCAGACTCCATCTCTCCCCGAGCTGCTGTTTCCAGCTGTCAGAGGGCAAACTCTTTTGATGGCTGCACCACCTCTCAGACCTCACAGGAGAGAGGCCCACCATTTCCAAGGTACTTTCTTTGACAAATTGAATAAAACACTTTGCAACTGTGGAGATATTAGTTTTTTTAAACCTTTTTGGGGACGTTCCAAATAATATTTTAGTTTAGTTTAACTAACCTTCTTTCATATCCAGGTGTTTCTTAATAGCTCTGTAGCCTATAATATTTACTAGACGTGCGCACAGCCAGCTAATTCAATTCTGGCTTATTTTCGTTTTCGCCACATTCATTTTTGGACGATGATTTCATTTCCTGACCCTTCAGTTCGGACAGAATTTGGAGGGTATTTTAGGTTCAAAAGTAGATTTGGTGCAGTCTCTCTCTAGACAAACAAACAAATGAATTGAGGTTTTGTGTTCATTTTTGTTTTTTTGTTGAAGTTCCCTCCACATTTTCGTAGTTATGTACAAATGCACAAATTTGGCCAACATTTGTACAAATCCAAATGCGCTAGTCTTTTTTTTTTACTGTTTGCTGTATATTTGTATATTGAATCAGAGAAAATGCTGTTTTTATCATAGATGTTGCTTTGTTTTTGAAATCACATGAGTTGAGGAACAGCACATTCTCCTGAACAGACTGTGAAACTAACTATATTTTACTATACCACCTTTTTCAGAGCATCTTTGGTGATTCCGCCATGCCAAAAATCTCGCTATGCCACATATTTTGATGTGGCCGTTCTAAGGTGCCTTTTACAGCCTCACTGGTCAGAGGAGGGTACGCAATGGTCACTCATGTACTACCTGCAACGGCTCCGGCATATGTTGGAGGAGAAGCCAGAAAAATCTCCTGAACCAGAAGAGCCTCCACTTCCTCGTCCACGGAGCAGCTCTATGGTGGCAGCTGCACCTTCCCTTGTGAACACTCACAAAACACAAGTAAGAAAAAATGTTCTTGTTTGGAACAATATGGAATCCAAAACTTACTGGCATTCTTATGTGTCCCACAAAACCAAGCTTTTAGTGATTTTATTTCGAGAATAATGGTATTTAACCATTCAGCTAAAGATTCTGCTATCCAAATATAAGCTTATTGGATGTATAGTTCCCCCTCAGCCTCTGATAGTATGACATAAAATAAAGAGTAGAGGGGTTTTTTTTAGTTATTAGTGACAATCTTAATCACTGTGACATTTTGAATAAAGTGATTTCATTTTATTTATTTTTCATATAAAGGATCTCACCATGAAGTGTAATGAAGAAGACAGATCCCTGGGGACTGAACCTTATGCCAAGGTCTCCTTGTCCAACCTTAGACGATCAGCAATTCCGGACCTTTCCTCAGATATTGGGATAAACATCTTCAAGAAGGTGAAAACCTTTACCTTACACATTCTTTTCACTAACCTTATGGCTCTGCAAAAGGATGTTTGTGCGTAGGGGCAAGCGTGAATATCTGTGTGTATGTATGTGTGAATGGGTATGTGTGTGTTTGAACAGGCATTTGTAAGGACAGTGTATATTTGTGCATTTTACCACGCCATTACTGTTGGTATTTTGGACCTAAGGAGAATAGACTGATTCACTGTAACACATGTTTAACCCAGGGGACTATTTAGATTTGTTTTAAAGTAATACAAAATTGGCAGTGTCCTTCACTGGGTCCAGCAACCTCAAAAACCATGTCCATGTCTATCAGTGGTTAAAATGAGAGTGTGTGGGTATATGTGTACAGGGTTACAATAAGTGTGTGGTGGGGGGGGGCAGTGTACAAGTAAAACGCTGTATGTGTCAGTGTACGGTGTTAGAACATGAGTCAGTGGAAGTGTTACAATGAGTATATGAGTGTTAATGTACAGTGCTAGAATGAGTATGTGTGTGAGGAGTGTCAGTGTACAGTGTTAAACTGTGTGTGTTTTTAAGGGGTGTCATTGTACAGTGTTCACCTGTGTTGGGTATTAGTGTATGGTTTTATACTTAGTGTGCGTTAGTGTACAGTGTGTAAAGTGTTGGAATGTGTTGGGTGTCAGTGCACAGTGTTAGAGTGAGTGTAAGTGTAGGGTGGTAGTATACAGTGCTTAGGGGGAGTGCTTACGTACAGTGTTAGAGTGTGCATTGGTGTGCATTGCTTGAGTGTCACTGTATAGTGTTAAAATGTGTGTTAGTGTATGGTATTACTGAGTGTGTTTGTTTATAAGGTTGGAATGTATGAGACAGGAAGGTTGTGCGCAAAGTGACATGCAGGGAGCAGAGCAGTGAGCAGTGAAGATGTTTATACAGAGTAGGGGGCAGAACAATTATTTCCGGTGCCTGGCTGTGCACCGTGTGTACAGTCTGTATAGCTTTCTTCACTTCTCAATCTTACTAGGGTTTAAAAATATTACAATGGAAGGGGGAGGGGGCAAGAGACTATAGGCCTATTGAATCAGTGTTTTGGACCCAGGTCTCATTCTTTGATACTTAAGCATTGTTAATGGTGGAAGCGCCGAGCGGTTACACAACGCTATCTACTATCTGCCTTTAGTTTAAAAGCCGTCGGGAGGATAGAGAACGCAAGGGTTCTATCCCTTATCATCATCAGGGGAAGAAGCGGCAGAGAAGAATGGGAGTGCCGTTTTTACTTCACGAAGACCACTTGGATGTATCTCCAACACGCAGCACATTTTCTTTCGGGAGTTTTTCTGGTGTCGGTGAGGACAGGCGTACTATTGAAAAGGCCGGATGGCAGACTACAATACTTGGTGAGTTCTAGAATACATTATAATATAATTTTTTTTCACTGTGCAGAAGCTTTCATTTAAAAGAAAATGTAAAAAATTATTTTCACAAATTTTCCGCAGGTAAATTCACCAGACGTGGGAGCTCGGACACTGCTACAGAGATGGAAAGCTTAAGTGCTAGACATTCTCACTCGCATCACACTCTATTGAGTGACTTGCCTGACCACTCCAACAGCCATGGAGAAAACACCGTTAAGGAGGGTAGGTGAACTGTTTTCCTCTTTTGATGTTTTAGGACAGAGTCAATAATGCTCATACATTTATTTTTACTCCTTCCAGTGAGGTCCCAAATCTCCACTATCACGGTGGCCACTTTCAACACCACATTGGCTTCTTTTAATGTGGGCTATGCTGACTTTTTCACGGAACACATGAGAAAGCTGTGCCACCAAGTGCCCATTCCTGAATTGCCACATGAACCCTTGGCCTGTGCCAATCTTCCACGGAGCTTAACCGATTCCTGCATTAACTACAGCAGCCTTGAGGACACCGATCACATAGATGGAACCAACAATTTTGTCCATAAGAACGGGATGCTCGATCTCTCGGTAAGCAGGGCAGCGTGTGGAGGAATCTACAACAGAAAAAAAGAATTTGCAACAGATCACAATCTGATAGATAAGACAGATGGTTCATCGAGTCGGCCCAGAAGAGGAGGAAAATATACAAAAATAAAAATAACGCGCTAACAATACTCAATGTCATAATACATTTATATAAAAATACATTTTATTCAATAGATATATAATAAACAAATCAAGATTTATAAACACAATGAAGGTATATACCAGAAATAAAATCAACACTATATGATGTTGTGATCTATATGATGTTGCCACTGCTAATGGAGGAAACAACAATTTGGAATTTCTTGGATAGTATGGATAGTATGAGCATTAACTCAATAGAAATTAAAAATGCTGGCTAACAAAATGTAGCATTTTCCATGCAAACAATGAGCAAAGAGAAAAAGTTAGGAGAGCCAACATTTAAAATGAGATCTAATATGAAAATTTATATAAGTGACAATATTTGTTATAGAGAAACATTCATAAAATACATTAATATCCCTTCTAAGAATTCATGTACAATTTTAGCAGATGAATATTTTATACAAATGCATATGGATTTTTTGTCTACTTTTTTCCTTAGTTTGTTCTTAAAGCGGTATATCTCGTCTTAAACCATGACATCAGCTCTCGTATATGCGATGTGGCCCTCAATATTGTAGACTGCCTGCTGCAGCTCGGGGTTGTTCCCTGTGTAGAGAAAAAGAGGAAGAAAAGTGACAACAAAGAGAATGATTCCTCCTCTCTATCAGGATCCGCTTCAGTTTCCACAGAGAAGAGACAGAGTGAGGGGAATTTTCAGATGAAAGGGGCAGCCAGAGGATCAAATTGTGGATTTGGAGGAGCTTCTAGTGGGGCAGCCGGTGGTGGAGGAGGAGGAGATGGAGGAAGCGGTGGAGATGGCTATTTTGACAAGAATGACAAAAACAATGAAAAGGTATGATGGCATAAATCAGATTCATTGTCCAAGGTAAAAAAATGTCCTACTCACATAAATAATCAAGATCACTTTTTATCCCATTTTATCGGATCTGATACATTATGTCAGTATTAAGTAGGGTTTAACGGCATGACATCTTTAGGCTGTTTTGTGTTAATTCTTCTTACATGATTATTGATAATTGACTCACAATTGTTAAACTTTTATGTATGCTGGTTGCCTTTCTCTGTTACATGTTCTTTGTGTTTTCAGGATGAGAATGGCACTGTAACAACCCACAAGCTGGCTCTTACCATGCTTATAAAACTGGTGAAGTCTCTAGGTTGTGCATATGGTTGCGGTGAGGGGCATAGAGGGCTGTCTGGGGATCGCCTAAGAAACCAGGTATGGAGAGAGCGATGAAGTTGGTAAAATGTATCACATAATTTATGCATATTAAACTGCACAAATGCTAAATAAGACAAAATAACAATACATAGTAAATACCTAACTATGGTCAAGGACGACCAGGCAAGTTATTAGGCAGGAAAAAAGCAAAAATTTAAGAAAAATGGAGGTTATTATTACATTAGTATTTTGGAAAAAAATTTAATTTTTTAGACCAATTTGAAAATAAAAATCTGCTAAGACACTGATAAAGAAGGAGGAGAGCGATCTGATGTTGCGTACTTATGATTTATTAAGAGTTTAAGATGGGGATGAGACAGAAAGTTAGGGATTGCTTGTTCAAGGATGATGTGAGGTTATATATAAAGAGCAAGTGCAGTGCTTTAGCAAATCGCCACAGCAACCAATGAAATGTTTCTGCTAATTACTCCATTTTTAAAACTTGATAAAAGTATTGCTTTTTTTTATACCTAATATCCATACATTAACTGAAAAAAACATGTATCTTAACCTGCATGGGCAGGCAGGAGTTAACAGGTATGAGGCTACAGAGATGACGCTTTCACTCAAAGGATGAAATCAAGCATATAGCTTATTTTCCAAATCAAAATACATGCATAATAATAAAATAAAAAAGAATGAAACAGAGAATAACTGAAAAAATATTATTGTGACCATTTTCTCAACCATTAACCATTACACCAACATGCCATCATGATACCATTCTCTCACGGGCACTAAAATGTGCCCTTTGTGGAGGAGAAACTCACTGGCCCTCTAGCACACGTTGAGAAGTCACATCTCAGAAGTTTCATCTCACATCAAATCACATTTAAGCAGTTCAGTAAATAGTCCACTTTCTGGAAGCCATTCATAACTAATCACAGGTAGGTTCACAAGTTCCTGTACATAATAAATCCATATGAGGTTTGCTGATCTCCATGGTTAAAATGTTGATTTATGATAGTTGATTGCAAGCTCCAGTGTTGATAATACTAAATGGATATTACTTTTTTGTCTAGGCACAGAGCTGCCTCACCAAGCTATATAAATTGGATAAAGTACAGTTCCGGCAAACCATGAGAGATTATGTAAACAAGGATTCCCTCAATAATGTTGTGGACTTTCTGCATGCTCTTCTCGGGTTCTGCATGGAGCCAGTTACTGACAGTAAGTCCAAAGACAAGAAAGCTAACAACAAGTCTATGAATGTATGGGTGAACCTAGGGCAAAAATTGTGTTTTCTATAATGAAACTTTTGGGTTTACAAAGGGTAAGACCTCATGATTTATGTTGAGTAAGCATTGTCACCTGAAGGCATCTGTTCATCTGTTTTTTAATAACTGTCCTTTACGCAGTTCTGCATATTTATGATATAGATGTCCAATTTAAATTCTGTCCTTGTATTCTGATAGACAGGGCTGGATTTGGGAACAACTTCACCACAATGGACAACAAGTCTACAGCCCAAAGTGTGGAAGGCATTATTGTAAGCTCTATGTTTAAGTCTCTGATTACACGATGTGCTTCGACTACTCATGAGCTACACAGTCCTGAGAACCTGGTAAGAGTATCCATATTAATGTGAAAAATGGATAAATTATTTATGTTTCTTTTTTGTGTGCATAACATTATTAATATTATATATGCACTTATAGGATGTTAGTTCAAAGAGGCAAAGTCACTTAAATGTCTAGATCCTAGAGGAGTAGATAGGTGATATGAAATCTGGACCAGCAAGGTTAATTGTTAGAAGGAGCAGAGGGGGTATTCATATTACTTTGATCAGAGATCAAGTAAATTTGGACCCAGTTTAAAGGCAGATGCTAACTGAAGTTCTCCCCATGCTTCAGGTCTCCAGAAGACCTAATGGTCTTAGAACAAGCCATCCACAACCTTATCGTAGTCATCAAAAGTTTTTGAGGTGATAAAGGCACTAGGGGCCATTGTACTCTAAACCAGAACTTTGTTAACATCTAATGGGGTAGTTTTTTCCCTTATATTTTCAGAGTTCATACTTAGGGTCACATAGTTTATCAAGAATGCAAAGTTGACCCATTTTGATCTATTTAAGAATATCCCTGCCTTTACCACTTACATAAATGTTTTGCTAATAGCGTTTATGAAGATTTCATGTTTCATTAGACAAGACCAAGAACTGAGTAAGGTTTGGGATCTAACAAAAGGTAGAAACAATGTTGTAGCTATATACACTGTTAGGGAGGAAAGTTTCTTGACTGTTTCTTGGCTGATCACCGTGGAGGGGATGACGCTAATCTGCTCATATGTATTTCATATACATTTTCATGTTTATTTTTGTGTGCATTATGCATGAAGATACTCAAAGCCCACGAGTATCTGTTCTTATGGTGCCACTGTTTACTTAACACATGGCAGGTGGCCTAATATGATAATTCATAAAAGTAGGTTGTGAAATATAAAAATTTAATTGTCAAACCTGGTTCAAAACATATGCTCAGTCATTGGATAAACAAAAAAAATCAGAACACATGGGAGCATCCCATATAAAATTAGTTGTTTTGGAAGAGCTAATTGCATAATGTATCTTCTCCTTTCAGGGTCTATATTGTGACATTCGACAGCTGGTACAGTTTATCAAAGAGGCTCATGGCAATGTTTTTCGAAGGGTTGCCCTGAGTGCTTTGCTGGACAGCGCAGAAAAGCTGACACCAGGGAAAAAATCTGAAGACGGAGAACAGGAGCCAAGACCGTCAGGAAGCAAAAGGTTTGCGTGTGAACGTGGTCATGTAGTACTCATGCTAACTAATTGGTTACTATCCATGATTATACATGACCGTGGCTGGTTATTTTGCTCTACTGCTTCTGCTGCTTGAGGCTTGATGAAGTTTGTTCTGCTTAGCTGGGTTTAGCTGTTTTGCTTTGCTATGTAGGTTGCCAAGATTCAACATTTTGTTCACAGCATTGTGTGTGGCTAAGATTGCTTTTGCTCAGATGTCCTCTGCTGTGCAAGGCCGCCACTCCCTCATTTCATTCAGCTTCTTTTCTATTTCTATTAGTTCTATCAGCTGTATAACTATACATGGAGTAATATGTCACACAGACTACAGTTAAGACCTAGGTCCAAATCATATTGGCCCTGGAAGCTTCATATGCATTAAAACTACTTTACAGGTACCCTAAAATAAGATGTTAGACGTTAGTTTTCATATTTGTTTTCGGGAGGGGGGGGATTCTTCTTAATTGATGAAATGTCGCCATGTCCGTCAGTCTGGTTGCCATGGAAACAAGAAATAAAAGACGTTGAATAGGGATTTTGAGACCAATGGATGGAAGAAAGAGAGTTAGAATGAGCTTAGAGTTATAGGGTTAAGGATAGTAGTGGACTGATTTATTTAACTTAATTTTTAATAGGTGTTATTAATTAAATCTAAAAAATGATTAAACACCATCTATTAAAGAGTAACTAGTCCACTACTACCCTTAAACTTAATCTAGAATCTAGAATCTTATAACCTAATAATTAATGATTAAAAACCAAGTATTCATAAATTAAATAATACAATTATATAATTTTTAATTACTTAATCAAGTTAACTCATAATAATCAATGAAATATATATTTTTAAAATTATATTACTACTGCAAGTGCCTGCCTGGTTATTGTCTTAAGACTTGGAGTTGGCAAGAGCTTACTTAGGGGTTATTTATTATTAACTTATTATTTATTTATTTATTATTATTAGAATAATAAATTACTTAATCTAAGTAGTCTAAGTCTACCCAAGTGCAGAAGCTCTCAAGCTCACTAAGCTAAAGTGAAGTTATAGCATACTACTTATAATTAATATTATTAATTTATATTAATTAATAATATTATACTTTGATATTCATTTAATATATTACGGTTAGACAACCAAGAATTTGAAATTAGATACCAGAGCAGCTATAGTAGTATTACTTGTGCTAAGCCTCATACTACAAATAGCTATATTTCTTTGTTACAATTACGGCTACCTTCAAGCATTGCAGTCGTCATCGCACAGTCCATCTTCCCTTAAATAATTTAAACAAAAATAATGTAACAGCATTAGTTGTACTAACTAATTTATTGGTTTGACTGACCGACTGTGCTGAATTATTCTAAGGAACTGTGAGGTAAACCATCAACTCAACAGCACTAGCACAAGAATACACAGCTGACAGAAGCACTGAAAAAAAAACTTTAGAGAGTCTTAGACACTGTGAGAAATGGCAGGCTGAGGCTCACCAAGTCTCAGAAAGAAGAATCTCACTCTGTAAAACGCTCAGATGCAGCACAGCAGTGTCACATAAAGCAGTCACATGGAAATGAACGGATCCCCTGCCTGCTCTGCTCTTATATAGGTTTTCTTCATTACTAGTCGGCGCTTTTTCTTTGAAGGATGCAGCACAGCTATTGGACAAGCCCTCAGCATGATGGGACAGGAATGGGCTGACTGGACAAGCGAAGATCAGCTCACTCAATGACGATCTTCTCCTCCTCTTAGTGAAGCACCATCATTGACAAAATATACAGAGCCACAATTGGGGCAATAGAGTGGTCTGTGCCTTTCCAAGAGATTATTAAGTCACTTGGCACTTGGCCACTCCCCATAGCTGTGGACGGGGTAACAGATAGAGCAGGTCTCAAACGTGTTCAGATATGAGGGGTCTTTAATTACCAACTTATGTAAATGACCATCATTTAGCAGTTAAGTAGCATGCTCTGCCCCAGGCATCTGATGGCAAGAGGAGGGTACTTGCTGCTTACAAGCTCCTCTGTCATTTACATATTTGCCTGCAATGCTCAGCATAAACAGATTGCTTGCTGTGCTAGGCAATATTGGGGCTCATAAAGATTGGTGATGATGTCCCTCTCGTACATCAGAGGTATTTGCACAGACACAGACAGACTAGACCATGATCGTGATAGCAGCTAACCCGTGCTCTGCATCAATAGCCTGCACATATTGATTAAGTCATTAAAGCTGAAGTCTGAAATGACAGACCTTGAGCTCCCACGACAGCATGGAGCATGGAGGATGGAAGATGAGAAAGGGTAGAGATGAGGAGAAAGGGATGTATGGGTTTTTGTAATCTGGTGTGTGTAAAGGCAGTGTATGTGCAAAAGTGTGTAAGGCAAGGGTGTGTAAGGGCAGTGGATGCGTATATGTGTGTGTATATGGACAAACTTGTGTAACAGCAGTGTATGTATATATATATATGTATGTGTATATGGACAGATGTGTGTTAGAGCAGTGTATGTGTATATGTGTGTTTATGGGAAAGTGTGTGTGTAAAGGCAGTGTCAATAAAATAACCTCTTTAAAAAAAATAGCTGAGGGGGCACAATATTTCATTCTTGCCTCCGGGCAAAAGGAGCTAGCTACGGCGATGCTCACAACAACTAGTCAGCGCGAGAGCCTGTCGCTGCACTTATTTGTAAACTATAAATAATGTTTTTTCTCTTAATCCAATTAAAATAATATAATTGCATACTGCAGTAGTCTGGTATTTTGGAATCTTATTTAAACGTAATTGTTTTTTTCAGTGGCATGATTTAGTGGTGGAACTTATTAGCGTCCCCCCAGTTTTGACTGTGGTATCTTATGTGCCCCCCCACATATTGTTCATAGAGTCGCCACTCATAGGAATTATGCCTCGGGGTGTATTTGCAAAATAGAAAATCTACAGGAGAGTTAAGCATTTCAGCTACATCTCATCATCATCATCCTCCTCACTATGCATGATCAAGGGCAGTGAGCTTGTCCTGGAAGAACGTTAACCTTGCATAATGCATACATAATATAGGAGATTGGTCAAAACTCTCCAGCTCAGCTATACCTGTAGTAAAGTCCTTTGTAGGAACAAAAGATTGCTTTACATAAAAGTCTTCCTAACTTTCTCTGTGATCCCCATATAGTCCCGAGAAGGGGGGCAGAGGTAGACCTCTGCAGGACAGCGGGATAGAGTGGGGAAAGTCAGGACTGTCCTGCAGACATCAAGACAGTTAGGAGGTATGCTTACAAACCACAGTTAATGTAGTTTGTTAATAGTATATATTATTATATATATATATATATATAATATATATATATTAATATTACAAGAATAAACAGATATATCTGCCCCTAAAAATGCTCTAAATCTTAACAATGTGATTGACCTTACAGACCTAAACAGAGATTTAATATGTACATGCACAACTTTATAAGTACATACAGAAAAATACAGAAAATATTAATATGAATACTTAAGGCACACATTTTATCTCTTGGTGGTACATTCACGGCTGCCTTTTGTGTGACTGCTATTTGCTATCATCTTTTGCACCGCTATTATATTTAATTTTTTTGCTTCACCATTAATGCTTTTATTAGAGTGCAACAATACTTATGTTTGTAAATGTACACATTTGATATCATTTGTTCCCCATCATATTCCGTGAACCTACTGCACCCAAAAACCTTAATACACATGTGATAACACCTGCCTAAATCATTGGTTCCTAAATCACTGGTTCCCAGCTCTGGTACTTAAAGCCTCAACATTTAAGGGGGGTTTACCTATATGCCCTCTAAATTGCTTAGACTGCACTTATATAAATATATATGTTGGTGCTATATCCCTAAAATTAGCGAGATTTCTTCAAAGGGATTTATTCACTAAAAGTATATTGTGCTGGTGTTTAGACAACCTTAACCTCGGGACAGGAGCTGGGAACCATTGAATTATATGGTTTGTTAACATTTCATTAATATATGTTAAAGAGGGAGTGTCACCTATAAGAAAAATATTTTATTATCATACATGGTAACTCCTGCAGTTTGACCCTGAGTCCCAGGGTTGTCTCAACGTCGAATGTATGGTAATTGCCAGATTGTCAGCGTCTGGAGCTGACTGCTTCTTAGTCTACCTGTACATACAGTTTTTGTAATAAACTGATAAATGTTCATATAGGTGCTAGAATCCAAAGGTCAGCTCATTTAGAATGCCCCTGGTAGACATATTACATTATTCACTAAAATATCAATGACATGCTTTCTGCTATGTAAACATATTTCAAAATAGTTCAGCAATTTTCATGGTTAAAAAAAAGATGAACCCCAATATTACTTTTCTCATTTGTTTAAAATGGCATATGAGTCCCTATACATGAGACTTGGGTCCAGACAGACAACACCTACAACATAAGGCAAGCAAATTCAGATTTTTTGAAAATCCGGAACCCATAGCTCAAGAGCTGTAAAGAACAACTCAAGTGAGAAGAAACAACAACTTAATAACATGCCCTGTAGTACAGCCCTGCTTTTCCACTGCATGAGGGAACCAGCAAACCCATTTAATATTGTGTTTTAACAATTAAAAACAATAATTTAAAAACACATCAAATGTTAATATAGAGTTGCTTTTAAGGTGACATTTTCTCTTTAATTAAATCAGTGAAAATAAATAATGCACATTGACCTGTCGGGTTTGTCATTCCTTATAATATTTTATGCCAGCGATTACAACTAATGGCCATGCAAAGCAGTTAAAAAATTGAACCAAAGGCTGGATTTTTTGTAAGGCAGATCTACAGTGACAAATTTTGGAGGCAAAGGAGAAGTATTATTGGTGAAAAACCCATTCCTCTGTATACTCTTCTCACTAATCGAACCATCCCATTTAACTTTACTAGAGGAGCAATGGTGTTTGAGCCCTGGGAATCATGAAATGGGAAAAATTGAACATACAGTCTCCATCCTAAACCTAAATCTATTTGTAATTTGAATGCCTTCAGTGATACTTACAGTGTAGAGATTGTTTTTTTTTATTTCCAACCTTGGCAGCGGCCTTGGTTATTAAAGAAAATGGCCTGTCATTACTAGAAATAATGCAAGCATTGTCCCCAAGATTTGTATTGTAGCCATTTAATGAATGAATGAATATGAATGAATGCACCAATATGAATTAAAGTAATGATTTTCTTGTGACTTCATCATGGTGCTTGCTAGTGCTTTAATTGGAGTCTATAAAATAAAAAAAACACACATTGCGTGTACAGTACAGTTGAAAACCAACTAAAAAAGAGTTCGGGCCAGTGGCTGACATTTCTCTCCTGTGGTTGGCCCTATTGTACCCTTAGACCGGAAGAGGGGAGTGCTCCTGAAAAGGGCCGTGTCTCCTATGCGCCCGAGGAGTGCCGAAGTTACATCTCTAGCCACCCCCCGCAATCACCAGAGCAGTAAGTAGGCAATTATCACATGGCTCATCCTATTCCTGCACTGTGTCTTCTGGCATAAGCATTTGTATTACCATTCTCTGCTAAGAAACACTGCTACAATCAGTAAATTAACAACAGTTTTGTTGTTGTGAGGGATAACTTTGCATTGGGCATGCATAACAGGTTTTTTGTGAGGACAATAAGAAACTTTTTATTTACCTTCCCTTTTACACTGAGTGCCTTTTGACTGCAATTAAGTCAATGCACTTTACAAAGCTTCTCAGGCAATATTCAGTAAAATTTGAGTGCCTTCGAGTGAGTATGCATCAGCAAGCCCACCCCTCATGTGTTTTTAATAATGTATTCATTTTTTAAATAAAAATGAATTTAGTGGCTCGGGTTTATTTTGCAAGTTATGGGTGAGGACATGTGAGTTCATATTTAATTTGTATAATCTTGCCTGCACTTGCAAGCATTAACTCGAAAACTTTACTCTAAACTACCTAAATTCAGGAGGACAGGTTTTCATCAGAAAGAAACATCCGGGGCTAAAAAGTATACTTTTTATGAAAAAACAAAATGCACACTAAAGTCATACTCACTAGTAAGTAATTTAATTACCAGAGCAAATATCCAAGAATAAAAATAATTGCTAACTGCTTAGATGGACCCTCACAATAAGAGAGCATATAACAGCATAGAGTGTTGCAATTCCACATCTAAGCCAATGCATACTTGATAATAGAAAGTGACACAAACTAATTGATTTTAGTGCAAGTCATTGCCACAGCAGAAGCTCATTAAATTCAATGTATAACAGCTTGTAGAAAGAGCTTTAATGTTTGCTGATGTTTCTTTTCATTCCTTTTCCCTGTGTTAAGTGGATATATTTGTTTTGGTTTCGCAACTAATACCATTTATTAACTGATCCGGTTAGAAAATGAAAATATATGTTTTGATATGTAGCTGACCCTATGGTCATGACCGTGAATTTGGTGTGTTAAGTTAAATCTATGTTGCTCTTAGCATAGCAAGATAAAATTTGCAGTGGGAGTTGTGTTGCGGCTTCCTTTTTATTCTAAAGTCTATGTGTTGGCATTGAAAGAATGAAACTGTCACTGGTTCACTTTTGGTTTTCTCTTCGTGCATGTGCAGGGTGTTTACTTCAGTTTTCTATGGTGCAGTAAGTGTCACGTGAACTCCAAACTAGCGGTCCCAAACACAGTCTTAAGGGCACACGAATGGTGCTGGATTTAGTAACTGCACATTCTATTTGGTGTTCCACTGTTCAAGACTTTTTTTGGTGTGGAGTTTAAACTCATCTGTAAAAATATATACATTTAGATCTTGCTGTTTGTAAATGCACCCCATTGAATCACTTAGTAAAAGCTGTTTGCTACATCTACCATAGTCTAGAATCCATGAGCACTGTAGTGTTTCTTGTCAGCAGGGGAGGGCTGGCCCAGGGGGTAGGGCATCCCAGGCCGGTCCGAAACTCTTTTTCCCAGAGGCAGAAATGATGTAGGACCAGGTAACAAGATGTTATGTGACCCCACATTAAAAGAGAGGCTTGGAAAGAAGGCAAGGTAAAGGGGTAAGGAGGTAAGGGTGTGAGGGAGACAGTAAGAAGTGGGAGGGTAAGGGACTCAGGGAGGGACAGAGTATGTATGTATGTATGTACGTTAGAGTGCCTGTCCATGTGTAAATATGTGTATCTGTTAATATCAGTGTGTATGTGTGTGCGCTAGAGGCAGTATGTATGTGTAAGTGTGTGTTAATGGTCCCATGAATGTGTATGTGTGTATAAGCGTGAGTTTGTAAGTGTGTTTAAGTATGTGTAAATATATGTGCCAGGGTATATATTAGTTTCTGGGAGGGCAAGTGGCTGTTGGGGTCAGAAGGTGCCAGCCCTCCCTTGCTAGTCGGGGAGTCTAATCGCAGACCATGCATTGTCTATTAACAGCGCAAACCTGGTAGTGTTTACAAAATACATTGAATGAAGCCCCTGAAAACAGCTGGAAGTGGGAATTAAAAACCAAATATATGTAAAACCAAATTTACATAACTGGTTTTATACATTCTCTATTATCATTCTTTCAAGAGGGCATTTCAGAATAAGTATGCATGTATAAAACACTTTGGGATGTAGTCGCTTGAGAATGATAGAGTTCTAAGTTTGCACTCAGGAATCATGAATACGTCCAATTTGGAAACTTTGATCAAAATCAGTATCTTGTATGTTCACTAAATTCAATGCAATTTTAAGAAACATGGCACAACACAAATTTTTCATGCAAAACCAGCTCTTATGATCTTCTGTGGGAGAAGGTTTACAGAAGAGGGCTATAAAAAAACATTGACTGATCCACCAGTCAACATGCAACGAGACCGGGTTTTTTTTAAGGTATTTTTTATTCTTTGTTTTTATCAGTTAGAATTTAAATTTTTGCTTTTATAAAGGTCTGCCTCTGAACCTTCTCTTAACCTTGGTACTTATGTGGAGTTTTTCACAATTATTATAGTTAAAGTGCAATTGTCTTGTTGATTTATGTGTCAGGTTTATTAGATGGCATATAAAGAAGTGATTTTATCACCATAGCGCCCAATCAACTGATTCTGCGGATTGGTGGCTATAGTGACAAGAAGATATTTTATCCGTGATATTGCTTTGTTGTTGGAGTATTTGAGAATTGAACCTAAGAAACTCTGATCAGACACATTACTGGTGCTCTGACAGAGATATCCATAAAATGTATTATTATTGTATTATTATTGTATTTGTTGCCTATCATCTGTTTGCTAATATTTGAAAGGTAATATGCATGCTTATTAATATTATAAACCCATGCCATTTTTGTCCAGAGCCTTATCAATAGCTATGATCCTTTTCACTGTTTAATACGGGAGATTTTATAATATATGCAGGAGATGCAAGTGTATGCAAGTTTACAAAAAAAGCACAGAACACACAAATTCACTCATTCGCAAGTTGCCTTGCATACCCTCGCAAACAACTGACAGAGTTTGCAAGTAGTTTTGCAAGTTCCAGCATATGATTAGTTCAATCTGGTATGTTGAGTTAAGTCACAATTGTTCACTGATCAATCTATAATATATATGTGTATATATATATATATATATATATTGTATAAATATATTATATATATATATATATTGTTACCAAGGTGATGGACCCAGACATTTGGCTCTGTAGCGGATTTTATGTCTACGCTTGCAGACATGATCCTTTTTATAGGGGTTTACATTGACAGACTAGGGTTTGTTTATTAAAGAGGGAGTCCATTGACTTCCTTTGTTTAAAAACCCAAGCATCTTTAAGTGATGTTCATAATACTGAATGCAAGTTTTCCTTTTCTCGTTTTTACAGCAATGCAGAAAATCTTAACGTTCACCCTGATCTATCTCGCAGCGACGAGCAAATGCAAGGCGCAGGACTTGGCAGAAAAGATTTTTGGCGCAAGATGTTCAAGTCCCAGAGTGCGGCCAGCGACACCAGTAGCCAATCAGAGCCAGACACCTCGGAATGCACTACTGCCCATTCTGGAAACACCAATGAAAGGAGATCACGATCCCGGTCACGCAGGATCTCACTTCGCAAAAAACTTAAACTACCCTTGGGTGGGTACGGCTTACCTATGAAATGATCCGTAGCGCTCTATTTTAAGATATTCTATAATGGGAATCTAGCAATAGCTGTTTTGATAAAGTTATGAAAGGTCAACAAGATCCATCATATTGTCCCTTTTTCCTATAAAAAATAAACACAGACAATGCAGTCCACAAGGCGTTTGCTTGTCCTTGTACTGAATTTAACACTTTTAGAATTAAAAGGAGCATTAGAAACATCAGTCATAATACCTAAATTTCTAAACCTATCATTTTTGCCTTATTCATAAATGTACTGTAAACAATTGACATGAAAGCAGGCACTGATACAATGTCGCCATAGAAACCAAAAAGGCTTCTTAAAAGCCGATTTCATTTTATGTGATAAAACTTTCAGAGGAAATAATACAAAGACAGATCTGCTAAGGGTCCAAATTCTACAGTGCCGTTCTGGCACAAAGTGTTAAGAGTGGGGCAGTCTGCGATAGGGTTCTGTTAGTTTCTATGGCAGTTGTACTTTGCCTATGAATTGCCCTTTAACCCCCCTGAGTGGGAATATTAGAACATAAGTAGAGGGTTAGATGCTTAGACGGAACGTAAGGAAGTTTTACTTTACTGAGATGGTAATAGATAAATGGCACAGCCTCCATCAGATGTGGTAGAGGCTAATACAGTGAGGGAATTTAACATGCATGGCATTTCCTGAATATAAAAGACAAGTCGGAGCAGACTAGACGGGGCAAATGGTTCTGATCTGCCGTCACATTCTATGTTTTTATGACATGTGAAAAAGCCTTAGTGGCCCACTTTTCAGAAACATATACGTTGGTGGGTTTTGGGATCTGCGCACTCTATTATGGCCATGACATAGGTCTCAGCAAATCATATTTGTAAACCAGCACACGCAAATTCTAATGTTTTCCTGTAATTACCTACAAAACATGAAAGCCATGTTTCTTCATTTTTTACATTTTAATCCCACCATAACAATATATAATTTGTGTGGGTGTCTTAAATGTGAAAGATGGACATTTCTGTTGAACAAAGACATAGCAAAGATGTTGGAATGACAGCGATCATCCTTAAAGGGGCCAAAAAATTGCCCTGTAATTTTCAAAATCTCCTAATGTTGTGTTCTAGGCAACTGGTTGAAACGTTCCTCCCTTTCTGGGCTGACTGATGGAGTGGAAGATTTTTTGGATATAAGTTCAGTCGATCGACTTTCTTTCATCAGACAGAGCTCCAAGGTAGACAGACTGTTAAATATAATGTCTGAACACAAATCTTTCTAAGCAGATTTAAGTGATTCTTAACGTTAAATTAAGGCTAGAGGTGTCAAAAGCAATTGGGCAAATGGTTGCCTTCAATACAAAGGCACCACACGAATATAAATGTCCTCCAGAAGATAATCCCATCCACAGCTATGGTTAGTTATTTCAGGCGTAAATGCATAACAACACATTTTCAGTTTGACAGGCACTCATAAAACCCGACACAGACACTCAAAACAACACAGACAAGTCAACATTTGCAAACATAAAAACCGCATGCATTCAACAATCAGTGATGGACACTCACGCAAAAATGAAATTGTTCACAGACACTCTTACAGCCCAAACGCTCATAGACATACAGGAACCACTCACTCACACCACTCAATGACCAAGGCACTAATTACTCACAGGCACTAATTAGCACTCTTGATATACTTTGCAGTACAAGCCTCTACTCAAATAGTAGGTAAACTCACAAGTTAGTGAATAAGCCAAAGCAGTATGTATAAAATGACCCATTTATAAGCACATTATTGGCTTTCTTCTGTAACGATTTGATACAGTCACAAATGGATTCCTATTTCTCCTTGGCATCAGGTGAAGTTTACCAGTGCTGTAAAGCTGTCAGAAGCTGGACCAGGAACCGGACTGGAAAGCGGAAGAGATGAAGAAGAGAATTTTTTCAAGCGTCTTGGTAAATGGCGCTCAAGCAGAAGGAATACATCCAAGCTTCATCACACAGAAGAAAAAGATGGTTAGACATCAGGGTTCTCTTTTTCTGTTCCTTTGCAATTATTTCCCTTTTTCATCACTTTAACTCCATTTGCTGCTGAAGGGACTTGCAACGGATTTAGAAATAGTTCATTGCAACACCCTTTATTAGCAAAAAAAAAAAAATTATTCAGAACCTTTACCTTCCCATACTTCCTCTATCCAGCCCAGAAGGGACTTCTCATCCCTCCATCTTTTCTTGCTTATTTACTTGGTTTCTCATCCTGCATGCAACAATTTCAAATTGAAGATAAAAAAAAATATACATTGATTGAAAAAAAAATGTCCAAAAATGAGACTTTAGAGCATGCTTGAAATCCACAACGAAACTGAACCTCCTTTTCATTTCACAGCATGAATCATTCCACTTCATCCTCCCAAGACACTAACAAGATCTAAAGCCAAGACTAATTAAAATGCCATCATTAAATCCTTTATCATCAACAATTGATGAATCATCCATTTTATGCCCCATTTTTTTACGTTTTACTAGAGTATATTTTTATTTACACTCCCCTAAAACATTTAATGAAATGAAAAATCTCACCCAGATACCTTGTTTCAATTATCTATTTTCTTCTGTGTTTGCATGTTAGCATTTGCATAACCATTTCCAAACAAGACACTGTCCTTTTCCATCAGCACAAATAAACGTTACTAAGAAATGTGATTGGGTACCTTGGGCATAAATTATTCATGGGTTCCATAGAACTTTTACGGTTAACAAAATAGAGCCCTTCTCCTAAAGTATTCCGAATAAATAATAAAACAGTATGATTTAAATCTGGAAAAAAAAGATCCATTACTTACAAACCTACCAAGAAGAGAAACTCATAATTACTACTACAAAGATTTTTACAGTAATTTCACTGTTTTATCTAAAGTAAAGGCATTTTGTGCTTTCCATTAATTACGTTTTAATATGATTTTTCTTAAAAAGCACTGATATCTTTACAAGGATCACGAGGGCAGATATGAATACCTGATTACAAATTTATATAGTGAGATACTGACTTTAAACGAGAATGCTTGTAAAATAAGTCAAAGTAATCACGTTACATCTTTCTACTGGATCTATTGTGTCGAGCAACATGGCTTTTATTACCATAGCCACCAGCTCAGCATATATATCAATTTTGGATCAGCTGTGTTTGACATGGAGAGCTAAGCAGAAGACAATTGTGATGGAGCTGACCTCAGGACACTGCCTTTGGCTGCATTCCATCTCTGTCTCTCTGCCCATGTGGTGCTGTGCTTTGTGAATTATTGTAATCTGCTTTGCTTTGTTCTCCTAGCTTTTCTTTATCATGCCTTGCCATGTGCTGAGAATGAAAGGCACAATATCTTTAGATACCATCAGGGTTGGGCGGCATTTTGGAACCCATCTCATGCAGGCTAATAATGTAATCATACATGATGAACATGATGAGGGTTGCACCATGAGTTGGAATGCCAAAGGTTGCCTATATTAAAGGTAGCCATAAATTGATTCCAAAACAGTTGGTGTTAAACAGTTGGTGTGTAATGAGTATAGAGAATTTACTTAAAACAACTATTAATCTAGTAAACCTAGTTATAGTTCTTTACCTGATGTAAAACTGCAGACAATACATGTTAATATTATGTAGCTTTGAACCAAACTGAAAGACGGATAACGCACTGATTTACTGAAGATATTCCACACACTATTGATGATACTCATTGAAAGGGTATACAGGTTCTCGTCTGTGCGTAAAATGTTTAGTTGTTAATTTGTTCTACTGATAAATCCATTTTTTTAATGATGTCTGTAACAAGTAGACTGATGTTCTAGAGCTCAACTTTCTTGTAACTGCTAACTTTTAAAGTGTGTGGAATACCTTTAATGATCATCGTCTGTGTTCTACATAGTTTGCTGGGTGTTGTGGGTGATGCCACCATATGCGCTAAGCTTCAGATCACGCATAAGTCTAGAGAGCTGGGCAGTCTAATATGATGGCATTCTGCAATGGCTGTTTTATTTGTGAGATCTTGTGTCTTCCCCTTCCCTCTTTTTTTCCATATCTGCCTTCTTAGGGTGTCAAAATTTTGATGACAATATGACATCCAACCAGGAAGGTGGGAAAAGTAAAAATGTAGTCAACTTGGGCGCCATAAGGCAAGGAATGAAACGGTTCCAGTTTCTGTTGAATTGCTGTGAGCCAGGGACCATACCTGATGCTTCAATATTGGCAGCGGCTCTAGATTTGGTAAGACAACTTGGTAATTTTGCAAATCTATTCCAGGCGTGAATACGAAAACATGTAATGCTTTCTCCACTGCCCATAAGTGAGGTAGACAAAAGTATAAGTTGAGAATCCTCTGCTCTTTTTGGGAATCTTTCTAAATTATTCATGTTTTTATGCATCTTTCCTCCTCTGTGTATAGCAGATGGCAGGTTATTTCTCCCATATATCTTATATTATCCACATTCAGACAAGAAACAAGTAATTCACTCTCTAGAGGTAGCCATCACGTCAACAAAGTAAAAATAACTAACACAAGTGGAATCTTTTTTGATTGCATAAAAACAACATTGTTGCCACCACTGGTTTTATGCATTCTGACCAGTACATCCCATACTCTTTTTGTTTTTTTGCGTCCCATTTTAAGACATTACATACCGGTATTATAACATAATTCATATATAATGCATATGACAACATAATCGCCCACTTGCCATATGTTTCCAGAATCAATTATCATCTTATGCTTTGCAATCACATTGTGACTATTTTATGGTTATTATATATTTAGCTTTTTTTCCAATGTTATCCTTAATTTTGGAGTTATGATCCTGTCTGATGTAGCCATCTGTGCATATAATTCTTTTAACGTGTTTAAGCAGTGGTAATGGCAATATGTGGTTCTTTACAGCTTTGCATCGTCCATTCTTCTCCATTTGTGGTGTGTTTCTGTGTCCTGTGATTCCATCTCTATCCATTCTATTCTTATATCTCCATTGCTTCACTTGCCTCTTCTACAGGTGTCAGGTAAGAAAAAATAGTATATAAAACATTAGAAGGACCATTTGCCCATAGCTCTTGTTTTAAGCCCTATACTGTACTGTAGAACGCCATCGCATAGAATGTCTCTAAATTTCCCAGTAAACCTTTTCATTTGTCATTCAAGCTTTTCAACAGTATATATTGAATTTTTTTTAATTATTTTCACATAATTTATATTTAGTAAGAACAGATGAATGTTTTCTGTTTTCTGTTTCCCTGACTTCATTACATACAGCTAAGATGGTCCTGTATAAATCATACCCAAATCAAGTTACCTTGTTGATGGAACTAGGCTTTATGAAGGGCCAGCTCAGCTATTGTTGCAGAAACCACATCTCTCCTGACAACATCTACTTTAGTGAATAAACCCTATTGTCAAATGAGATAGACCTGCAGTAGTGAGCTGCGAATTTCTAACATACTGATATAAAGTTAACTTTTGTCTATTAATCTCCAAACCTTTCAATATTAGGAAGCTCCTGTGGTGGCCAGAGCTGCACTCTTCTTGGAGTGCGCCCGTTTTGTACATCGTTGTAATCGGGGAAACTGGCCGGAGTGGATGAAGGGACATCATGTGAACATTGCCAAAAAGGGCTTGTCACGAGGTCGCTCCCCAATAGTCGGCAACAAACGCAACCAGAAGTTGCAATGGAACGCTGCCAAGCTCTTCTACCAGTGGGGAGATGTGAGTTACCGAACTTCTATCTTATCAAGAAGAACGTATTTAAGTTCTGTAGTCTTGGGCAGCGTTGGGCAGCTTTGCTAGTAAGTCTGTAATCCCTTTTTCTTCACATGGTCCCTGTATCTCAAGAATTGGGTCAGTGGGCTGCTATGTACAGTGGATGAAGATGAAGGGCGAGGAACAACGTGATATAATAAACTCTTTTATATACAGGGTTGCCAGCTGGCATGTTATCTGTGCTTGTCTTGGGATTCCCTTACTTTATTGTGACCAAAAGTGCACAGCCATACATCTATGATAGATTAGTTATTTCCATGAAAGTTTGACAATTGCTATATGTACGAATACATAAGGTATTTAGTAACTTGGATGAACACTCACACCTTGTGCCATGCCTTTGCATGATTAAGAGGTACGGAACATGCTTGTATTTCAGGTGATAGGCGCCCGTTTAAATGAGGTTTGCCACAGCGAGAGTGAAAGTCCAGCCAACCTGCTGGGACTTATCTATGACGAAGAAACCAAGAGGCGTCTGAGGAAGGAGGATGAGGAAGAAGACTTTTTAGATGACAGTAAGGAGACTCCCTTTACTACAAGAAACCCTGCTTGTAAGGAACTCTGCTTTAGGAGCACTCTATTTCTACTTTCTATTTCTCTTGATGATTCTTGCTTGGATTTTTTAAAGGCAGGTTTATCACCTGATCCTTGTTTCTCAGATCAGATTATGCCAACCATGGTTTTATGCATTGGGTCAGGAAATGAAAAGCATACACCTGTACTTCCTCGGTGGAATAAATGTACAGTGTACTTCTCCTGACCTGGTTCTAAAGCCTGGTATGGTTAGATCGTATCATGTGATCTGGAGCCAGGTGGCAATCCTTCTCACAGGCTGTATGCACAGAACTCCATTCTATTTGCATGTGCCTTTGGAAGACAGAGTAACAGAGACGGCCCCAGAGCGTACCCTTGGGCGCCAGATTCTGTGTTCAAGTTCATCCAGTATTAAAATAAAGTACATCAACGCTATCTCAATAATAGATATAATACTAGCTATCTCAATAATTGTTAATTGATTGGCCTTCCAGGCAATACACTAGTTTAATAAGCAATGTTGTAATAGGCTTGTTGGTGATCTGTGCCTCCTGATTGTTAAAGGAAACAAAATGGACTAAATTTATTTTGTGCTTCTCTTAGGTCCAAACTGGAGTCAAATTGAACCTATTTGGTTGACATGTTATCCCTCCCTCTGCAAGTTAGCTGTAGTTCAAATTCAAACGCAGTTCCAAATACCCCTTTTATATAAACGCCAATCGCATACAACCGGTAAATTAAGGAATACAGATCTCAAATATCAGAAAAAAAATTAGAACTGGATTTATCGAGTCCACCCCAAACGCATTTACACAGAGACATTCTTCTAAGATGTTAGCGATCTTAAAATTTTCATATTCCAAAGAATAAAATTTGGATTCTCTCTAATTACTCATAGCTCCCTCGTCCTCAAAACTGAGGTGCAGCATCTGTTTGTGTCCAGACGGGTCTGTGCTGTGTGCCTTATTGCTCTGTGGAAAACATTATGTTATCTGTCCTTAAGGCTTCTTTCTGTGCAGTCTGTCTCCATATATTGACAAGATATTATTCCTTAGGACTGCGTTACCAAATCTCTAAATTATAGAACATGTCAAGGAAACGTCTATCAGAAACACATTCTAGTTCAACTGTACAGCTATAAATAATATCTTGGCCATATATTTTTCTTGGCTAGAAAATGATTCACGTTTGAACGTTTTCTACATGGTATTGGATTTTAGAAAATACAGCTGAAGCAAAGTGAAAAATAAATGATTTTTGCATACTTTAACTGGCAAAATAATAGTTTAATAAAGGTTTCCCGAGAGATGTGTACAATCCAGATGTTTTATAAAAAGAAAAGTGGTTGACCAACCTTCAGCTCTATTTCTACTCCCCCTTCTCCTGCTGGCTGTATGAGACATTATGGCGATGTGACTAGCCATACATAGGGGATGTCATCACTGTGTCATTGATGTCATTCATGTCTGATGTCATTAGTAGAAGAACATAGAGGAATTAATACGTAGTGCATAGTCTATATATATATATATCTACATTTAAGCCTTTATACTTCTGCAGAACCCCTAAAAACATGACATAAAATAAAAAAGGTGGCCCCTCTCCCCAGAGTACATTAATAATTATTGATGTGATAATGATTACCAGCCATGGAGAAGATTATAATTAAAAACATACATATAAAGCTGTACATCTTGTACATGAAAATATTAATATCATTCACACCATTTCAATGTGCTCTTTCTTGTAAAAAAATTAACACATTTCCAACTAAAGGCATCATTGGAAACATAATTCCCAGTACTGTTGAATACCTAAACCCTTCCTAGAAATAATATGTATTTTTGTTGTTGGGAACACTTATCATTCGACATAAAGCCTGGTGATGAGAGGTTGTTGTCACAGAAACCAACATGATTAAATATCTGGAAGAAATGACACATCGGCTAGAGCTTATTTAATGTTAATATTTTGTTGGTGGAGCAGCATTTCTGTCCACAAACATCTGGTTTGTGCAAATTCCTCAAATAATAAAGGTGTATTTTTGCACAAAGGATATGCCGGTACAAAGAAATTTTGCTCAGGTTAAAGTTATTATCTTAGGCTGATTATGTTGTCTTTGTCAGAGCTTTAATTGTATTTATCATGTTTATGTTACAATATATTCTTAAGGCCAGAAGTGCAACCAGAGCCCTTTCCTCCAAATAGTCATATAATATATGTTAAATTTTAAGGAAGAGCATAAGTGGATTGCAGTGAACATGGCTCTCTTCTACTAATAAATGTCTGAAAAACACAATTTTCAACAATTTGTAATAGCAAAGGCATCGCATTTCATAAAATCACATGGAGCAGGCAACACAAAGTTCAAATATTGTGACTTATTTATGGTCAGGCACATAACATGAAGTCCAGTGATCATAGCCAAGCATATGTATATTGCAGACGGTAATAGACCTTGTATGGATTTGGATTCAGATTTGGATGGAGATTTCAGATTTGTTGATAGAGACGTTTTCTCCCGTTGAGTTCTGGTTGCATTAGTCTGGCCTAATAACATGGCTTTCCCCCTATCTAGCCATAGAACAACGCATGCATCTGATGTAGGTTATGATGTCGTCTGAGCATGAACATAACCTGTAACATGTTGAGAAACCACCATATGATCAGATTAGAGAATCGACAACGCCATACGTTCTCTTCCTAATCCAAAAACCATTACAAAGTAGTTCTTTAAATGTGAAGTCAACAGTTCTGCCATAGGCTTTAAATCATCATAGTTTTTTATTACCAGCTATCAATTTGTGTTACTAAAAGGGCAAAACAATTGGGAGGCTCAGGAATCATTAGGTTATCCATCTATAGCATAAATGAGTCCTTTATCCGAGTTTTGGCCAACAAGTCAATATTTTACACCAAAAGACTGTTCACTTTATGGAAAACATAAACTGTAATTCCATCCTGTTAAGGGATCAGGCAATATTATCTCTTATTAATAACAATATATTTATCCTGGTGAAGACATGATATAATTGTAGATGGTGAGTTTTCTTAATAATGAGTTGTGGTTTCTCAACATGTCCAAAGTGCAAGGGTACACCCACATCACTGTGCAATATTATGACCACCATATTTTACCATTTATTGTATATGTATGTATATATATACAGTATATACTGTATGTATATACAGTATATATATATATTATATATATTTGACAAGTAGAAAATGCATATCCATTGCACAGCATGTGGGTCCTATTGCACATGGAATTAAATAATTTTTGGTAAATGTTCGATGTTTGCAAAACCATTTTTCTTACTTGCTGTGTTTCTACTTAGTGGACTGGATTATTTATCTGTGAAAAGTAATCTTTGCCTCCCATAAATTAAAAAGAACTATACATATAAATTATATCTTGAACATGTTCAAATACATTAATTTACAAAGCCACGGATAATGTAGCGATGGGGAAAATGTATTCCTAAATTCTATAGCAATCATGACATCATGAATCAGACCTCATATGTAAATGAATTTGCATATTTACCCATCCTAAATAATCCAGCCCAGCATTTGGTTTTGCTATTTACTTTAGTTTCTTACATATTCTCCATATTTCCTCTCCTTTTCAGATTTGCAGCTCTCCACATACATATCTGAAGCCCACACCCTTCTACTTTTAATTTCACAGAAGGTGTTAATCCAGTCTTGCGTAGGATTATATTACCTGCTGATAAAGTACACAATGCTTTTTATCTCCAGAATATAATCTAGTTATACTGGGAGAGTCTGAGAATTTCTTTTTTTAATAAATAAATGTAAAAAAAACAAACCATAATTAATTCCCAGGTAATAAAATTCTATTCTAAGACAATCTGTAATTAAAGCACCAAAGCGGGTGAGAGACCTTCATCAAGTCTTTATAAAGAAGAAGATGCTAATTTAGCTCTTTTGCATGTTGAAATTCATTAAAGGGGAAACCAAGAAAAAAATGCAATTGTCTCCATTATGAAAGAACATTTTGTAACTTAACAAACATGTTTTAACGATTTGTTGATATAATTAAGTTGGCGTGTTATTTTAGCAGACTGAGGGAAACTATTTTCAGTTGTACTTATGATTTAGAACATTTACAGAAAAATGTTGAGACAGAGATGTTGTAGGAGAGTGCAAACAGAAAATGACTTCCCTCAGCCTCAACGTTCAAGACACTTTCGTTCTTGAGGTAGACATTCTGATTTTACCTTCTCACTATCTTTCATGGTGGAGAAACTTGTATTTACTGCAACTTCCCTCTACAGCAAGGACAGGCGAAATCAATCCTTTGCACCTACCTCACTTACGTCACAATGGACAGGAAGGGAAGGAAAGGCAGATACCCTCACCATGCCAGCGATCACGTGTCATTGATTTCTGGATTTATTCTGTCACTGAGCATGAACATTGTGTACAAGAATTGCCCCAGAACAAATTAAAATCCATAATGGCGCAGCTTTCCAGAACATAATTTAAAGCAGGCAGAGACAAACCAGTAAATTCCAAACAAGGTTTAGGCATTTGTGCAGAAACTAGGACCTTCCATGATCCAGATTCAGTTCTTTCAGATACTATTTTCCTTAACACGCTACAAGCAGCAGTTTTAAAAAGAAGGAGGGAATTCTTGTACAAAGGATCTCATGGATTCCATTCCTTTGCACCTCTATGACTACTGATCTCTGACCCCTGGTGTTGGGTGTCTGGTTTTGTGTCACTCGCACGCTGGTTCTTCTCCTTACCAGGTCTGAGTATGCTCTGCTCTCCTTACCCAGACTCTCAATTTATAGGTTCTGTAAACCCAACCAAATGTGGCTGTCCATTTGCCCTGAAGATGTCAGCATGTCAGCTGCTCTTGGAAATCACCACCTTTTTACGTGAAACATTCCCATGCCTGCCAAGGCCCCGAGCCGAACCTCTTGCGGTATGTTTTGGTGTTAATCTCAAACTGCTCATTGTGCAAACTTTCAGGTATACATTTATTTGTATTTTAGGTAAATGTTAATTGTGTTAGGACTGAGTCATCTTGATTCATTATATTTAAGATCAAAAAGTTTTAAGACAATGAAGTTGGTTATTATCTCCCAGATAGTCTAAACATCCCAACATACCTATCCAGATGTTGATGCAATGGAGTTTTAGAACAGCAGTATCCTTAGTGCTAAATAATATAGCCTACATCATAACTCAATACAGGTGATTGGTTTTCATGGATCTACAGCTGGGGTGTCACCTTTTATTACTAATTGCACTTATTCTGGATAAATGATTATATAATATATCACCTAATATATTGCTAGATATAAAATTGGTGATCTAATCCCTATCCAGGATCTGGAGACATGCCGTCTGCGACTGGACCCAGAGATGGACCGACATAGATACGAGAGGAAGATCAGCTTTGCTGGGATCTTGGATGAAAATGAAGATTCCAAAGACTCTCTACACAGCAGCAGCCACACTCTAAAGTCAGACACAGGCTTTGAGGAGAAGAAAGGTAGGGAGGTCCTGGACCATAGCATTATTGTTCAATGTGATTTAGGCTATTGGTAAGGTGACATCATGTTTTTTGTGAGCTGCATATTCACATCTTGGCTGGTATAGTATATTACAATAACCAATCCAGCCCATCTGCACTGAACCATGGAAGGCACTGAGAAAGGGATTGTCGTTTATATGTTGTCCGCATTACCGTTGCTTAAGGTTGAGCCTTCTGGGTTCAGTTTGCCAAATGAGGATTTGTTCTAAGTAAATTAAACCAGTATGTATTAAATAGGGACTTTATGTAACTGGCTCGTGGATGTGAGCCCTGGGCCATTTACCCAATGCAGGCAGCTCCTGATAGTATAATATCTAACAAGCTTTTTTATATATTTTGTGTGGTATATTGGGCTTGATGACTTGAAGGATCTCTTGATTGTTAACATATACACATCTACTATACAGTGATATCTGTAATATTCAACAGCTAATGTTTAATAATGGTTTGGCTGGAATTGTTAATGCAAGGTAATTGCTTCCCAATTTAGTGCCGTAAACAAAAATGGAAAAATCAATGTCAACCTTTGTGGCATTTTCATATTTTTCTACAAATACAAAAGCCGGGCTACAAATACAAAAGCCGGGCTGTCATATATTTGTGACTGTAATGTGAGAACATTAGTCTATAACAATGTCAACCTCACTTCATGGAGCCCCATATACTATAGCAAAACTGTGGGTAATGTTTTCTCTGCTAATGCATATTTATCAAACGTGAGATTTCCCGTCCCACTGTGAATAGTAATGTGTATAAAAGTATTTAACAGAGTGGTGTTAAGCTTTCTGCAGCGACAAAAGGCTTCCCACAGTCTCCATCGCTTTTTCAATCAGCTACAGTGTTAGGCATCCTTGGGATTCATACACAAAGAAACCTCTCTGGCCTCCACATTCTGTGTACGTCCGATTCTAAATAACTCTGGGACTGAGATAATAGTGCACATAACCTGTCCACTTTTAACCTCAAATAACCATTGCCTGGTCCGTGTTTGGTGATCATAAACCCAAACACAAAGGGGTCCCTTTACTTTTCTTCCTGGGACCAGAAGAGTTAATCAGGGTATCATCCGGTACATACAGTAGAAATGTTCTAAGATCGGAGGTCAGAGTGTGTACCGTACATACCAATCTGTTCCTTGTGCCATATTTTGTCAGTTTTTTCGGTGAGTGGCGTAATTTATTTAATTTCTTTTTGGTCATTGGATGTCGTCTTCAAGAAACCCCTGGTTTTCTTTTTTGGGGGGGGAAATATTTTTTTTCTGTGTATCATTTTGTGATATGTGTGATGAAGGCTGACTATGTAAACTTTTTAAATCTGGATAATCTAACTGTAGATTCCCGAAGATATTCTTTTTTTATGTCATGGTTTTCACAATTGTAATGTCATTCAACTTTAGAACATTACTAGTTCCTCCGTTCCAGTGAACCACTGACTTTGTCCCAGTATAATAAAAAGTTTACTCTGCAGTTGACAATTACACATAGTTTATGCCACACAATCTTTGTTCCTTTGATCAAACTCTTTCTTGTATTTGGATCAGAGTCTTTCAGTAGTGTTTGATGGCTATGCAAGTAGATAATCAAGATAATTAGAATATAGAATATAATAACTTTTCCTAAGAAACACAAAGTTTGTGCGTGTTTTTGTTTGCTGATGTTTTGTGAAGAAGAAATATTTTTTTAATTTTAATTGATAGCTATATCTATGTATATCTAAAGAGTTTGGTGAAAGGATAACAGTGGTATAAACAACAATATGATATATGTTTGTGTTTTGGGTTTTTTTCCTTTTTATTTCTTTTTATAAAGAAGGAGAACCAATTCAAATGCTATGAATGATGCAGACCAAAGGCTTACCCTGTACCCTGTTATGCCTTGGTTCTTGTATACTCAACCCGTTTAAATGCCCTTTGACCTATACTACCACTCCACCGCATGTTCTGGCAGATACTATGTTAATATCAACTTTCTGATGGATATGGGAAACTATATATATATATATAGTTGGAGCTCTAGTCCACCAATTGAAAACTGGAAGAGATTGGATCCTACTTTTTTACATCCATGCCCTACAGTACAATCCTTTAAAGTGACAATATGGTACAAAATCAGACTGCTAATCCGCAGGACAAATATCTGAAGATTCCATATCTGGAAGCATCCTAAGTAATGAAAGCTTGAAAAAAAAAATAGAATTAGGTCCAGTTCAAAAAAAAGAACTTTGCACAAATAAGAGAAAATTGGTAAACATTTAAAAGGAGGGAAAATTCCTCTTTTGTTCTTTCAATGCAGTTCCCAGCAGGAAGATCAGGATAGGAGGCTCCCGCCTGCTCCAGATTAAAGGAACCCGCAGTTTCCGGGTGAAGAAAGGGGGCTCCCTGTCCAGCATTCGCCGGGCCGGCAGCCTAAAGAGCACCAAACTAACACGGCAGGACTCAGGGTCCGAGAATGAGGACATCCAGCTGTCACAGAGCAGGGACACTGTTACTGACATAGGTAACCCGGAGGAGAGGCTCCAAAGGGAAAACATAGCAGACTTACTTACTAATAGAGGTATCTACAACCAGCTTGTATAAACAGTAGCAATAGACAATCTGAAAAATCTTTTGCCACCGTTAGGACTAATATTCAGGCAACCAGATGTACTGGAAAGGGCTGATCAGCTGTTTGGCACTGAATGTGCAGTTGCTGATAATCAAGGCAATGGGTGAATTTGGAATATATAGTATATTGACCTTGGATGCATAATTCTATTTAGAATTTATTTTCTTGTAAGAATTGGAAAAAATGAGGTCTATTGGTACAAAAAGTACTTTGCAAGCAGAAATGCCAACAAATCTTCCATGTGTTATTGATATGTACCATCTGGTTAATTTTGCAAAGCATTGTGCTTCCAATGTCAACTTTTGGTCTAATACGACCCTCACCCATTGCCAGGAGCAAGATTTTCTGTGGCCATAACAGCCTTTAATTTTGACTCACAATCCCATTATCATAATTCAAGAGCATAGTGTGAAATCTTTGAGGACACAATATTCTTCCCTCAAAGACTGTAAAACAAAGCATCATAGAAACTTGTTTTTATTCTGTTTTTTATAGTTTAATGATAGTCTGATGATGATAGTAAAAAAATCCCAAATGTGTTTGTTTAGCCCTAAAGCTCTATAACTGCAGATCAGTCAAATGGTTTGCAGCATCTTGAAGATGCAGGGAATTCGTTCTCCACTTTTGTCCCAATCCCTTTGAGGGACATGTGACCATGTGCTTGTTGTCGCCAACCCAGCTGGTAGTCAGAGGGAATGGGAGTGGGGGATAAGCTTTGTGTTGTGTTGTGAAATCATCTGTGCATGGCTGTACAAGGTGTGATCATGGTGCTGTCAAGCCAAAAAAAGACCAAGTAACCTTATGGCTTCTTTGATGTTTGTCTCTGAGAAGAAGGGAGTCCTTGGAGCACTAGTGAACCAAGTATTGAGCCAGAGGGAAGCAACATTGGCACAGAGGAAAGCTACCATCGTAACATGTCCTGGCTGCATGTGAGTAGTATGTGAGAAAAACTACTTACAGCTAAAAAGGATTTCCATCGTGTACCCGCAAACCAAGGCCACCATCAATATGAAGCAAAGGCTCAACAGGGATATATGCATCTTCATCAAATTCCATTAAATAATGTATTTACAGTGTAAAGTACATTCTACAAAAATGGTGATCATTTGGGTATATTCATCTAACTTGTTTTATCTAAATGCTATGAAACACAACCAAATGGCCAATACAAAAGCAACTTCAATTACCATTGTTCATAGTTCAAGATTACTTGTACTTTCAGTAAAGTTCTACTAAGAGAAAAGTATCATTATCATTTGTTTGTGCAATCTCTCTTTGTAATGTGTTGTCCTAAAGTTGTCCTTTTTCCCTTATTTTCCCCAGAATAACTTGGGAGAATATATATATATATATACACATACATATGCATTTGTAACCAAGGGTTATCTTAGCCCTTTTGTCATACCAAAGATTCCCATCTTAGTGTATATTATTATTCAACTTGGAATACTTTGGATCCATAGGTTCCTTCATTTAGTGTAATGGCAATATCCGTATCTTCAAATCGGGTAATAACTCATCATTTTTGTTTTCAGCATGCTTACAGATGTTGAGTGGAGGTGTAATTGTTACCATGTGCTCTTGAAATCAGAACCTCTCTGGTCCTTAAAGTTAAACATGTTGATGGGAGTACGTTTTATTCAAGAAGATAAAGCACATGCATGTCTGTACTTTATCAATGTGTGCATTACAACTATTGGTACCTGCCTTGAATACTGTTTATGAAACAATTTTGCATTATGTTTTGTGTCTAGACATGTAACTGAGGGGTGTTCTTTGGTGTTAGGTCATGATCCTTTTATGCAACCAACAAAGTTTCATTTGTACTCATGTGGATTACTGCCACCCTCACTGCTACCTTCATCACAGTCGCTCCTGCGCCAGGTTGGTAAGAGCAATTAAGCTGCTCTATGGAGACACCGTGGATTCACTCAAAGAAGACAACCTGGGCTGTGGCTCTGGACTTAGGGGCAAAAAGATGAAAGAGGTGAGTGTTTCATACAAAATGAGAAAGAGGGTTAAGACTCCATACAGGAATCCTGTTGCATGATTTTAGTAATCTGCAGGGACATTTTTAGATTATACAGTATGTGTAGAGAAATGGAGTCCTTATAGAACTTAAAGTAAGAAGTAAGACAAGGAGCAATAATGGGGCAGATGCTAAGCGTGCCCCAATTATCAATAACTTTTCTATTAGTTTGTATGGAGACTGCATCTCTGAAACACATTATGTCTAGAGGAAAGTAGGTGGTATATTTACAAACGTTTTCAATACATGTTCGTAGTTAGTTTATAGTGCACAATTTCTTTCAAATTTTAGATTGGAGACTCCCATTCATTATTAATATTGATCATTGTCAATGTGTACCAGGTTTGAATACTAAGGGTAAATACATGTGATTTCTTTAAAATAATTTACATAGTGTTCTGATAAGTCTTGCCTGCGAACTCCTTCTCTGAAAAAGAGAGTGACAGAGGCCAACCTGGAAGGAAAGAAAGACAGTGGAATGCTGAAATATATAAGGCATCAGGTAAGTTATTATTGAAATAAAAATGAGAAACATATTAGCATCTAGAATGCTATCTGGGACATTATGTAATATGGAAATTAAAATTAAATTACATTTAAAAACTCCCTATTAAAGAGGATTGGCCTAATAAAGCCCACAAGAATCACCATAAACAATTAATAGAGAATTAATCAATAAAAAGGCAATAGAGAAAAAAAAATGATTTTAGCTAGCGTCAGTATTGAGAATCTGGTTTCTATAAAACAAAATCTCGATTGACCTCAGACATAATTACCATTATTATATTGAGTAGGAGTTATAGGGATCAGCGCATTACGTTTGTGTTAGGTTAGAGGTTATGAAGGAATTAAACAAGGTCCCAAGCTGTGCTAAGGCAGGCAGCAAGACTTCCAGGTCAAAGTCTAAAATCCATTCACCGATCATGCATAGTACCCTTTTTTTACTTAAATTATTAAGCCAAGGTGAGATGTGCATATATGTTAGTAATTGTGAGATGACACACATGTAGACAGCACCTTCAGTGAGATAGTTTAGGTTGGAAGTCTTATTAACTCAGATGCAATAATGGTGGGCTCTGTAAAGATGTGAAGTAAATATTCTTGGCATTGCTCTCAGCCTGTGGTATAATGTACATGGTTGCGTATTTCTCTAGCTTGATAGGATACAGTTGGTAGTTTTGGAGCCATTGGACCTGCTCTCTTACGGTAGAATTGAACCATTAATGGTTCACTTGGCTTCCCGTTTATGTTGTAACTATGTAAGGGACACCGGACACATATGCTTTATTCTCTTATAATGAAATACCCTTCTGTACAATGTAGGTGATGAGTTTGTCTCCAGCGCCCCTGTCATTGCTTATTAAAGCGGCACCGATCCTAACAGAGGAGATGTATGGAGACATCCAACCAGCTGCTTGGGAGCTTCTACTGAGTGTGGATGAGCACATGGCTGGAGCTGCAGGTATCTGTTTAGTGCAGATAGTTTGTACAGATCTATCTGCAGTATTATTGAGTGTCTCATAACACTAAACTCCATTTGTACACCCCACACTATTTCATAGTTGTATAGTAGCTTAGGTTTGAAAAAGACACAAGTCCATCAAGTGCAACCCTGCAGTTGATCTAGAAGAAGGCAAGAAAAAACACATTGAAGAGATTCACAATTGTGCTTCACAAAGAGAAAAATCCTTCCTGACTTCAAAATGAAATTGATAACTATTTCATCCGGCAAGGATCTTTGTAATGTTATCAGCATTTTTTGTTGTAAGTTCTTTCTCAAGAAAATCTAAGACATTGTTGGTGGTCTGTAGGCACAATGGGGTAGAACACATGGGGCTTCTGCTCCATGTTAGCCATGCCACTTTGCCCGAGCTATTAAATGCATGCACAGTTACATTTAATACTCAGGTATGGTTTATACACTTCAACAGCCCTAGGTTTTTGAATCAACGCACAAGACATATAATCAGTTTATTCACTGTTACCATGTATAGGAAGCTTGTGTATTAAAAGGCTAGCTTGACCAGAGACACAGTAAACATTGTATTGCTGATGTTTCAAATTACTTTCCCAAAACATGATGGTTGAAATAAATATTTTAGCTAAATGACCCTACCATGTATTCCTTGTACAAAATTATATTTTTAAATATAAATACATCTGTGTTTTTGCAGCTGCCATGTTCTTGCTGTGTGCTGTGAAGGTGCCGGATGCTGTCTCCGACATGCTAACATGTGAATTCCAGCACCCCGAAGCAGGGCAGAGACTCAATGCCATCCTGAAGTTCCATACACTCTGGAGGTTCAGGTACCAGGTCTGGCCAAGGATGGAGGAAGGTGCCCAACAGATCTATAAGGTTTATAAAACAATCTGTTTGGCTACTGAATTAACTGTCTGCACACATACAGTGTACATTTTTATTCAGGTCATGTAATGCTGCAATGTTTTATCCTATGGCAGATCCCTCCTCCGAGCATTAACTTCACCTTGCCTTCTCCTATCCTGGGAATGCCCTCAGTTCCAATGTTTGACCCACCTTGGGTTCCGCAGAGCAGCGGCAGTGTCCAGGACCCAATCAATGAGGACCAGTCAGTGAGTAGTAGAAATTGTTGTAATGTTATTGGGTTCATTTTCTTGTTTTTAAATGAATGCCAAATCATAATCATATATATTATTACATTTTATTTATTAAGCACCAAAGAAATTATGCACCTCTGTTCCAGAATGTATACATAAAATGAAGGTGATTTGCAGAGGGTGATTTGCTTTATACTACTGAAAAGCTAAATCCGATACTTAAACAACTTACCCTTAACTACAATGTTCAATCACATTTGTATAAGTACATCTCCTTTTCACTATTTTAATATTCCTTAATGTTATTAAGAGCCAGGTCAGCGCATCCACTCCTTTAGCACATTTTTTCTTATCCTAATCCTTGACTCCACAAAGATGTACAACCAAGGTACTGAGACAGGATCCTTCGCTCCTATCTTTGTCTCCCATTTTTCATATCCAGAAATCATTCTCTGCCCGTGCTGTGTCTCGGTCCCACCAGAGAGCTGAACACATTCTCAAGAACCTTCAGCAGGAAGAGGAGAAGAAGCGATTGGGAAGAGAGGCCAGTTTGATAACAGCCATCCCCGTGACACAGGAGGCCTGCTATGAACCGACCTGTTCACCCAACCCTGAGCAAGAGGAAGAAGGTGTGCTCAGTGACATTTAGACTGACACATGTTTCCGAAATATATTGTTAGCCAGCGGTCCTTAAGCTGGGTTTATTATGCTACTGGTGATGCAGTGTACTGAAGAAGCTTTGGAGTAAAAGTCATCAAAATGGAATTCAAGATGTAATACCGTAAACTTACTGAGAACGAAAGACATTTTTGTTACCATCCTACAGAAGCTAAGCATGAAATATGCTACAGACATATATATATTTCCAGGCTCTGTAGAATAACTTAGAAGTGGATGATGTGGTTTTTCAGCAAAGTAAAGAATCTCTGTAATTTTTGTTTTGCCCATTAATACTTATTTTGAACAGAGCGACACCAAGATTTAGCATTTTGTAGAACATTAAATTAATTTTAACTGTAATGCTGAATTATACACTTTGAAGTAATGTTAATACATTTCTGCTCTAGCTTGTGCAATATTGCATTATGTATTCGTCCGGTGTTGCTATTACATTTTTAATCAGTTGGAAGGATTATCTGAAAACCCTGTCTAATGTAAAGTTCTATTGTTTAATATAATAGGTTTAAAATTACTGGTAGTTTGTCACGTGGAAGAATAGGTTTCACCTCATTCATTTTCTTTGCCAGTAGAAGAAGCCCCAAATTTGAACTCTCGCCGACTCTCAGTGAGCCCATCCTGCACCTCCAGTACCTCACATCGCAACTACTCTTTCCGCAGAGGGTCCGTGTGGTCTATTAGATCTGCTGTGAGTGCTGAAGGTGAGTTTCACTTTACCTTTAATCTGTACATCTTAACCCAACTACAACAAGGGTGAGTTGGATATAGAAAAGACAATTAATGGGATATTCACTGGTGAAGCTTTGGGAAGATGACTCACTGTTTATTAAATACACCACAATATATAACAGTTTAAAAAGACTTACTAGCTGGATAAATGAATTTCTTGTAGTGCCCCATCTGAAGGCATCCCAAGTGATGCTCCTGAATGTTCATTTCTAGACAGAAGAACCTGTAGAGCATGTTTTTGTTTCACTTTCATTAAGCAAGAGCCTTTGTTTCCCTGACCATTATATTACAGATGAGGAACATGCCACAGACCACTCAGTAAATCATCATGTGTCTCAGCCACCCCAACCTGTCTTTCCTGCCTGTATCTGTGCTGCGGTATTGCCTATTGTTCACCTTATGGAGGATGGTGATGTCCGTGAAGATGGGGTAGCAGGTATTAGCTTGTACAGAGAGCTAAGAAATCCATGATTACTAATCTGACTGTGCTTTCAGGTTTTTATTCTTTCAGTATCCCAAACATGGGATAGATCTTGATAACTCATGACGACGTTGGTCACATAATTCAGTAGGCCCCTTTAACATGCCATCATAGGTTACTACAGGGAAATTATTAATGAATGCACTGTTCGTTTTAAATATAGAAATAACTGCTAAATAGTTTACTTTAAAGTAAAATACAGGATTCAAAAAGATTTTGAATGCACAGTACCACATTGTACACATGTGTAGGTTTGATTACTCTTATGGTAGTTTTCAACCAACATTTGACTGCAGTAAACATGTAATAAATATATATTTAGTATTTCTTTACTTATGTGTGTAGTGAGTGCGGTGGCACAGCAGGTTCTATGGAATTGTTTGATTGAGGATCCCTCCACTGTCCTCCGACATTTTCTGGAGAAACTTACCATCAGTAACCGTCAGGTGAGATTCATGCTGTCAATAACCAGGTTATAATTTAACCTCAGTACATAATCTGTGACCAATGTTGCCTTATAACATTAAAATACTAGAGGTCTATGATATTCATGTTGCAGGATGAGTTGATATACATGCTGAGGAAGCTTCTTCTAAATATTGGAGATTTCCCTGCCCAAACCTCACACATTCTGTTCAACTACTTGGTGAGTACACCACAACTACATTGCCTATTAGGTTCCAGTTATAGAGAAACCTTATTTGCCCTTAGGCCCAGGTTTTAATTTTTTGATACATTAATGTCCCTTTACGTCACCTATGAAGTCTGGCCTATAATTTTTTTTTTGCCTTAGGTTGGCCTGATCATGTACTTTGTCCGCACTCCATGTGAATGGGGCATGGATGCCATATCAGCCACTCTGACCTTCCTCTGGGAAGTTGTCGGGTACGTTGAAGGTCTATTTTTCAAGGATCTAAAGCAGACCATGAAGAAGGAACAATGTGAGGTTAAGCTTTTAGTGACTGCATCCATGCCAGGTGAGACTTTTGTTACAATCACTGCTGTCTATATGTTTAATTTAAATATAATTTTATGTACATATATGTGTGTGCTGTCCCTACTATAGGCACAAAGACTCTAGTTGTACATGGACAGAATGAGTGTGATATCCCCACACAGCTACCAGTACATGAAGACACACAGTTTGAAGCGCTCTTGAAGGTGAGAAAGAGAAATAGTTAAATATTTCAAGGTTGAGATACATTTTTGTTGTATGTCGAGTTGTTGATAGAATAACTATAGATTAGCAGAATGACACTAATAGGTGGGTTGGTAACTATTTTTATATTTCTAGGAATGCCTGGAGTTTTTCAATATAGCAGATTCTCAATCTGCCAATTACTTCCTGATGGACAAAAGGTGGAATCTGATTCATTATAATAAGGTAAGATGAAACATAGAATTTGACCTCAGACGAGAACTAATTGGCCCATCTAGTCTGCCCATTTTTCATGACCATGATCAGTCCTTGATCTCATCTTAGGTTCAGGATAGGTTTTGGCCTATCCCATGCATGTTTAAATTCCCTCTCTGTATTGTTTTGTGGCGAACGGAAAATAAACACTAATCTAGTTACAGTGATATACAGATTGTTTCTTACTGACCTTATGGTAAAGCTTAAAAGAGCTATGAGTTATATGGGCATGTCATTAACTGTTATTAACTGCTGTCCTCTAACCTGCTTCTCATCTTTCAATCTACTCAGACATATGTTCGTGACATTTATCCTTTTCGGAGGTCAGTTTCCCCACAGCTGAACTTAGTTCATATGCCACCAGAAAAGGGTCAGGAGCTGATTCAGAAACAGGTAGGTAGCCCCGACCTTTTCCTGGCATGGTTACCGTACTATTAGTTATAACGTTATGAATAACATGATACTTCTTGGGCAGTAGTATAGTCCTTCAAGTGCTATTAATGTATTATGAAGACAATTCATTCCTCCATTGTAGATTCTGAAGTCCTCTGATGGATGTTTTTGTTTCACCAGGTGTTTACAAGAAAATTGGAAGAGGTTGGGCGAGTCCTCTTTTTGATATCACTGACCCAGAAGATCCCCACTGCCCATAAGCAGTCCCACGTCTCCATGCTGCAAGAAGATCTCTTGCGCCTGCCGTCATTCCCTCGAAGTGCCATTGATGCTGAGTTCTCCCTCTTCAATGACCCTCAAGGTTCTTCTGTTATGTTTACATTTAATCTAGTATTAGCCCTGTTATCCAAGTATTGCATCTATATATACCTAAATGTCACCATAAGAATACTCTCAGTGTCCACAATACAATAATATTATTCAGTCTAATAACACATATCTCTCATTTTGGGGGCCTGTGCCCACACATCTCAACCTTTGTTTTGAATAAAGATCTGTCACTGGGACAAGGTAATCATTTAATATTACTTCACCTCTGCATTTCCTCTAGCTGGAAAGGAATTGTTTGGCCTGGACACCCTGCACAAGAGCCTTTGGATAAAGCTCTTAGAGGAGATGTTCTTGGGGATGCCTAGTGAATACCCCTGGGGTGATGAGATTATGCTTTTCCTGAATGTCTTCAATGGAGCTCTGATTCTTCACCCAGAAGATAGTGCCCTCATCAGACAGTATGCTGCTACTGTCATTAACACTGCTGTACACTTCAACCACCTTTTCTCACTCAGTGGATACCAGTGGATTCTTCCCACAATGCTACAGGTAACATAGCTACTGGTAGATAGGGGTGTGAAGATGATTGCACGCAATCAATATTTAGGGATATATGACTTGCATAATAATTGAAAGTATCATAGAGCCAGTGCTGGGACATGTCACAAATTGGTTTTGGGATTTCAGTTTTCTCTACAAATATATAATGCTTTCCAGTAGTATTCTCTAATGCTAGCACACAGCATATTTAGCCATGTTGTATGCGTGAGAGAAACTAGACTTGCATTCAGATCCGTACTGACTAAACTTAAAGGCATTGGAGAGTCACGTGAATCCATTGTATTCAGCTGTCTTTACTCATTCATCTCTCTAGGTATATGCCGATTATGAAAGTAACCCTCAGCTGCGACAAGCCATTGAGTTTGCCTGCCGGCAGTTCTACATCCTTCACCGTAAACCATTTGTACTGCAGCTGTTTGCCAGTGTTGCTCCTCTTCTAGACCTTCCTGTAAGAGTTTATTATTAAATTATTTTTTCAGAAAGTCGATATATTATAGTGTCTGCTTGTAATATGACATTATGTTTCCCAGGATGGAGTGAGCAGCTCCTCATCCAGTAAAGGAGTATCTTCTCAGTGCCTTTTTGACCTGTTACAGTCATTGGAAGGAGATACCCCAGACATTCTAGATATCCTGGAACTAGTGAAAGCAGAACGCCCTCTGAAATCATTAGGTAACACTATTAGAGGTGTTTCAGTGTTCTAGTTTATATCTGTTTTATCCACCATGAATATCAGAGATGTTTTAAAATTCAAGCCTTGACTGTACTATGATGAGGTTCGTATAAACTTCAGTATATTATGTATGTTCCTTCCATTTGTTTCTGTTATTGTCTTCTGTCACTTGCCTATAGTTAGTTACTCTGTCTTCTGTCCAACAATAACATGAAACTGCATCCACTAGCATCAAAACAGAAGGTGTATGCTCATAATGACCTCCAGGAACAATATTGTGAACTAGAGCTTTTTCACACGCGTTTTATAGGACATTGTTGCTCAGTTTGTTGGTTCTGTTGAATTTCTTATTTTGACAAAACAAACTTGAAAATGTGAAATCACTGTTAGCGTCAAGGTCAGGAAATTGTACACACAATCCACCAGTTACAAACTATTTTTCTTCTTATTGTTATTATTATTGTATATTATTTTAGATTTTTGCTATGGAAATGAAGATATGGCGTTCTCCATCAGTGAGTGCATCAAGCTGTGTGTGACAGTTGTAGCTTATGCTCCAGAATCATTCAGGAGGTAAGGAGACACCTTGACATTATATGAGACTAAAACAAAGAAGAGGCAAAGCAAGGAGATGCTAAAGGACAGACACAAAAGACAGAAATGTGAATAATTAAATATTGAACTACAAGCATAAGTAGAAGAACACACAAAGAAAAAGACGTAGATAAGGAAACTCACAAGAGACACACTTGCGGATAAAAGGAATTGAAAGATAGTCATTGAACAATAGTGTTCTAAGAAGTGGAGGTCAGAAACAGCACATTTTTACTAAAGGGCGAGCTTGTCACACTAACATAATTTATAAATATATATAAATGTAATCTACATTTCAGTAAGGTACTTGACACGGTCCCTTGTAGAAGACTTTGGGTTTGTTTGGTTTTGTATAGGAGACAGAAGGACAAAAGGACTTTTTACTAGTGGGGTAACTCAGAGATAGGTAATGGGTCTCAAAGATAAGCTGCAGTTTAATGTTCATAAATGTAGAATACTGTACTTGGGTAACTATACCATTAGGGCTACTGCACTGTCAGCAACTTCAGAAGAGAAGGACCTGGGCACCAAAGTTAAGTGGCAAAGTGTTGGAAATAGCAAGTAAGGTACTGGGTCGTATATTGTCACTTTACAGATCTCTGGTCAGACCTCACCTAAAGTGTTGTGTAGAGTTCTGGAGTCCTGGTTACGTAATGTATTTTTGCCCAACATTTAATGGATTTCAAAGCTCTTTTCTAAAATTGATTCTGTAAATGTGCCCCGTAGCCTCAAATGACTTACACATCTGGGGACTTTTCTATACCCTAGAGCTGCTATCACTTCAAAAATCTGTCTTTCAGAGTAGTTGAATGTAAATCATTTTAAAAAGAAAATCATTGGAAATATCGATGTGCAACGTATTTGCGAAATTCACAGAAAAGGACTGTTCGCTGACTCTGCCGCTATGTTTCTCAGTCTGCAGATGCTTATGGTCCTGGAGGCACTGGTTCCCTGCTACCTGCAGAAGCTGAAGCGTCAGACATCTCAGCTGGAGACGGTGTCAGCCGCACGAGAAGAAATTGCTGCCACCGCTGCTCTGGCTACTTCTCTTCAGGCCTTGTTATACAGTGTCGAGGCTCTGACGAGGTAATATGGGAGTAAATGTGGGTTATCCTCATTTATGATATTTATCCTTAAATGTGGATAAAAAAGGCCTTAATTTACTCTGGTAAAGTTACAGTCTGTAGGGTTGTAAGTAATAATAATTAATAAAAATTAGATAATCTGCTAATTACAGTTAATTGTTCTTTTACAGGCCTATGACAGCACCACAGATGAGTAGGGGTGACCAAGGCCACAAAGGAGCTACAACTGCCAATCACACAATGTCCGCTGGGGTTAACCTCAGGTAGAAATTATTTGACTCATTAGTGATGATGGGACACATGATCTCTAATGCAATCTGTATTTTAAGTTGAACAACTGATGTCTATTCTTAATTCTTCCAGAGACAATCTCCATCTTCTGGAAGAAGGTCAAGGCCTGCCCAGGGAAGAGCTTGATGAAAGGATTGCACGAGAAGAGTTCAGAAGGCCTCGAGAGTCCCTGCTCAACATCTGCACTGAGTTCTACAAACACTGCGGGCCCCGACTGAAGATTCTACAGAACCTGGCAGGAGAGCCAAGAGTCACCTCACTGGAACTACTGGATGTAAAATCACATATGAGGTATATTGTCAAAAATACTGTTTGTTAATATGTAACATGCTTTTGATGTTTACTACATGGTTGATGTAATAAATGGTTTACAAATTGATTCCTAAACATTGTAGGTTAGCAAAGGATAAAGAGGATTCAGTGTAGAAAAAACATAAAATGTCCCAAAACATTTTTTTAGGTTGGCGGAAATTGCCCATTCGCTTTTGAAGCTGGCACCTTATGACACGCAGACAATGGAGAGCAGGGGATTGAAACGTTACATCATGGAGATGCTGCCTATCACAGACTGGACAGCTGAAGCAGTGAGACCAGCCCTTATCCTCATCCTAAAGCGGCTGGATCGTATGTTCAATAAAATTCACAAAATGCCAACTTTAAGGTGAGCAGGTGCTGCAGAAACGTGGTTTGCGTTTCTCGTGTTGCAAACCTTGAAGTAAGGGCATGACCAAAAATGACTTTCCTCTGCTGCTGCTCACACGCCAGATCTTGGGTGGCTGAAAGGGCAACAGCAGGGAAAACATACCCATAAACTTAAGGTAAGTAAACCACTGGGATGAAATGTAATTCTGGGCTCATTTTTGGATTTACCACACCAAAAACAAATGTGTATATAGCTCAAATGACTTACATTTTGTAGTCCATCTCATCTCCACCCAGTTGGGGTGTTGTCTGCTCTTATGGTGGGGAGTCTTCTATAGTCTTACGTTGGCAGTGCTCATGTTTACAAATTTTTCTAATAAATAAGTTTATATTTTTCTGTCTGTATAGTTTGATCTCCTTGTGTGCTATTTGGGGAGTTCTGTTATTATTTTTGTATTGCTCATTTTTGAGCTTTAGAAAAGAAGCACATACATATTCATATAATACCATATAATGTTTTCAATGTTAGTATCGCTGGATAACAAATAATTTATTTTGTTTTTCCAGTGTGATAATTCCATAAGAAACATGCATTACCGAAGTGTTTGAAAGATCACATGGTGCCTAAGATGCAGTCAGTTATTGTGAGACTTGACCGAAAAAAATGATGTACCTGAAGGCAAAACTAGTTTCTAATCAGTTTGATGGTTTCTGTCTAAGGAAAATCTAGCAGCTTTCATGTCTGCTTTAAGATGAAGAGACAGGACCAAAAAAACATTCAAGACATAAACATATATGTGAACTGCTCTATGTGTGATCTTCAGGGATAAGTGTCCGAGAGAAGGCTTGTGTTTTATGAAATGTTTGCCACAAAGCTTGTTGCTGGATACCCCTAACAATCATAAAGTAATGTCTCTTTTTCAGTTTCAGGCCATCGTTTCTTTCTCTTTAACTTTTCCTCCTGTTGTATTGCAGGCGACAGGTTGAGTGGGAACCTGCCAGCAATTTGATAGAAGGGGTTTGTTTGACACTTCAGAGGCAGCCAATCATATCCTTCCTGCCTCACCTTAGGTCTTTGATCAATGTTTGTGTCAACCTGGTGAGTAACCATGAACCATGGGCCCTGCCTTCTGTTTCAAGGCTGCCGTCTGAGTCCCTCATCTGTGTTTAAGTGCTGCATGCTTCACAGGACTACACCTGAGGATCCTATGCAACAGTCTATTCTTGGTCTCTTTGTGGCTCATAAGTGTGGTCTCTTGGTCTCATTGTGGCTCAAAAGTGTGGTGACTTCTACAGTTCTAGTTTTATCACAATTCTTATGAAGTGTGTCTTTTCCTTTCTGTTTGCTTGCTCCCAGATGTTGGTTTTCAGGTTACATCAAGCTGTATAGCTCCGTAGACTGTGATCAGTGTATAAAAACGTCTGTCAGGATTCTAGAACTTATTTAGAGAGACAACTCCACTGGCAGGCCAGGAATTCCATGTCCCATATAAATCTGTTAACCCTTGGCTTGATGGTTTTTGCTTTGCAGGTAATGGGTGTGGTGGGGCCCTCAAGTGTTGCAGATGGCTTGCCTCTTCTTCATCTCAGCCCATACCTCTCCCCTCCTTTGCCATTCAGTACAGCAGTTGTTAGGCTGGTGGCTCTTCAGATACAGGTTAGTATATGGGGTCTTTTATGTAACCATCTGAAACATACTGGAAGACGACAAACAGTAAGTTTTGTCTCCTGTCATCGGATCACCACAGTTTCCTTCGCTACCATCCTAATGCGACCAGATGTCCATGTTCTTCTAAAGACGATTGTCATCTTTGTGGGAGTGGGGCATTCAAAAAGTTTTCTAATAGAGTTGTGTTATCCCCTGTGGACACAAGCCCACTGCCTGGTTTATCAGGATCTATGGCCAAGCCTAAAGGCATAAGTGCCTCATACACTTGGACCTGTGTTTCCTGAAGGATAGGAGTGACCTGTGTGAAAGCGGTGAAAGCCAGGCCATGCTCTGTGAAATGTGGGATTTCATAGACTTACATCTTCACATCAAAACAAAAATATTCACAGTCTGTGCCTTATTATGCCTCATTATTGACTTTCAAAGCACCAATATGTTTCACAGTAATGCGAAAACATAAAAGTTAAAAATATTGTTTGATATATTTTGCTTTTTCTTATAGGCATTAAAAGAAGACTTCCCACTGAGTCATGTGATCTCGCCATTTACCAATCAGGAAAGGCGAGAGGGAATGCTCCTGAACCTCCTGATTCCTTTTGTGCTGACAGTTGGATCAGGAAGCAAAGGTACTAAAGTAGATAGTTAAGATGTAAAATATTAACCACCGCTTTATTTTAAAGGTTTTGTGGTGAGCTTTGGTATGATCGCTATGTCTATATTCTCTTAGATAGTCCTTGGTTGGAGCAGCCTGAGGTCTTCCTGCTACTGCAGACTGTGATAAACATCCTGCTACCCCCAAGAATCATCAGCACCTCCCGGAGCAAGAACTTTATGTTGGAAAGTTCTCCAGCTCACTGCTCCACCCCAGGGGATGCTGGGAAAGATCTGCGCAGAGAAGGGCTTGCAGAGTCTACCAGCCAGGCTGCTTATCTTGGTGAGGACATTTTAACACAATGTTTAACATTGAACATTAGTGACCCTACATTAAGGGATAAATCAATGTAGGCTGTAGGCTGTAGGCCTACATTTTCTGTGATTCATACTTTTGTGACTCTTATTTGAGATTCTTATGCATATCATCCCTTTCTTCAACCAATCTCTGCAGCCCTCAAAGTCATACTGGTCTGCTTTGAGAGGCAGCTGGGAAGCCAGTGGTATAGGCTGAGCTTGCAAGTGAAGGAGATGGCCCTTCGAAAGGTGGGAGGACTAGCCCTGTGGGACTTCCTTGACTTCATTGTGAGAACTCGTATCCCAATATTCATCCTCCTGAGACCATTCATACAATGCAAGGTAAGCCTATTCCTAAAAAACAAACGTATGGCAAAATCATGCGACATCAGACCTCATGCTGACATGAACACCAACTGTGGCTGAATTGTTATACACACTCTCAGGCAGATACTCTCAGGTGAGCACAGATCGGTGTGGGATTTGCACCTATGGCTTTTACGAGTATGATATTATTTGAGCAAACCATAACATTTTCACATGGGTTTATGGAAACATAAGCTAACCAAGAACATTAACACCATGTGTTTCCATATAGAAATGTAAAGCTTTAGAAATGTAAAATATAGTAGATTATGTTAGCAGTTAGAAAATATGTCTTCATATTTTACATAATATGAGACACACTTCATTAAAAAGAGGATAAACAGCAGTTTAATGCAACACTATTTCCTTAATACTGTTAAAAAGCATTAGTAGAGTCAGTCTTATTAGAATTTATTTGCCATTTCATTTATCAGCTATTGGCGCAACCAGCTGAAACCCAGGATGAACTGAGTGCGCGGCAGCATATTGCAGACCAGTTGGAGCGCCGCTTCATCCCAAGACCCCTGTGCAAGAGCTCACTCATCAATGAGTTCAATAATGAACTGAAGATTCTGAAGGAGGCTGTGCATAGTGGTTCAGGTATACCGAAGATGCTTAATGGGTGGCCAAAAATACAACAGTTTGGTGATAGGACTTTCTTGAACCAGTTGGATTAATGAAGTTAGTTAATCTGAATATATCACATTTTAAGTTTTACAACTCAGGGCAGTGCCCACAAGAGTCTATACTCACTGCTGAGCACCTGGATATGAAATCCTATACCTGCGCTCTTTGCCCTAAAGGCACACAAATCCTTTTACTGTAGCCTTGTAACAGCCCCATTGAGTCGCAGCACACGCAGTAGCTGATCACCCAAGACAGCTGTCCCTCTGGACCTATTGGCCCATGTCAGAGTACACAACTGTCTCGAATAATGACTATTCTTCACTTTACAGTACTACTCTATCCACTGTAGTAATGAACACCATCCCAGTAATGTCAAAACTACATTATTACTCATGATAATTATTTAACAGTGACAATATCAACGACTGTGGGACTGACAAGCTTTTGTTTGTTATTTCCTTAGCATACCAAGGGAAGACGTCAATCAGCACAGCTGGTACTTCCACCTCTGCTTACCGTTTGAGTTTAGCTACCATGTCCCGCTCCAACACAGGCACAGGGACTGTCTGGGAACAGGACAGTGAGCATTCCCAACAAGCTTCACAGGACACACTCAGCCGCACAGATGAGGAGGAAGAAGAAAGTAAGTGGGGGGAAAAAAACAGGAAGGTTATTCATTATTTCAGCTTCTAGCTGAGGGTGATATTGTTTATTGGGACAACACATAATGTATAGCCGAATCAACCTTTGGGACCTCTTCTAGAAAAACCCATTACATGAGAAATCAGCCAGTAAAGGGGAGGCTACTTACATTGCAGAATGTGTAATCCATCAGAAAACAGGAAAATTAAAATTCATGTCTGTTATTAATATCGTCTTAAAAACTTGGTTATTCAAGCTTAGTATTGTACTTGGGACCGCAGTAAAACAAGCATGAGAGTATTTTATATGAATATTGTTGGCCGGACTAAGTATATGGATGCACGTTGTGTAGTAAACAATATCCCAGAACATAAAGTGTTTATGCAGTTAATAGCTAAGAACCTATGTGGAGCCAGAGGCAATCATAAATGCCATCATTATCAAGACATTTCTGCTGGTTGCGTTGTGGTAATTCCTTTGTGCTCTTGCTCTTTGACATAATCTGTGGCTCAGACGTTGCCTAGTATAGACTTTGCAGTGTAGCTTCTACCTATTTTTCAGGTAAAATATTAAAGTTCTTCCTTGTGTTTTTAGATGACTCGGTGAGCATGCCCAGTGTGGTAAGTGAGCAAGACGCTTACCTGTTGAGTGCCATTGGGAGGAGACGTTTCTCCAGTCACACTTCCAGCATGTCCGTCCCTCAGGCCGAGGCTGGAGGCATGCTTCCAAGTCAAAGGTAAACTGTGCTGTCCATCCATTGCTTAGTGGGCTGATTACAATCGAAGGGGAACTATGACATAACCATACCATGCTTGTAGCCATTAATTGAAGCTGATCATGGTGCCACTAACTAGTGACAGTCATCATTGAAGTTATACATGTAAGCAAATATTTCAGGGTTTCAACCTCTCATTTTTATAAAACATTCATTGCACGACATTCAGAATATTACCTTGACAGTTACAGAATCCCTGCTGATCAGTAATATGTTGCTTCCATACTGTTATCCTTGCTTGTTATGCCTTGGCTACCAAAAGGACTGTGATCACTGTGATCCATTGAGATTTACAGGTTCTGTATAATGAACCTGTTAACTGTATGCTCCTAACATACACAGATCTATAATGCCTAGGGCACATCCTTATTGAAACATTTTGACTTAGGCGCTTCCCCTATTCATAAAAAGTAGTTATTCCTGAGCCCAAGATAACAGGAGAACAAACATATGCAGATAGGCATGTCTTGTCTGAGCTATGATATGTTTTATTTACGTATAGAAAGTCCATATGAAGAGCTGCCATGATATTCAAGTAGTTTGGCTTTTATTTAATAAATTGACTAGATTCCCATTTTAATCAAGGACATATTAAGAAACACATGCTGTGGTACCACATTGGAAATCATTGTTTTCCTATGTGCAGGATTAAAATGGTTATCCAGTTAGTTTATTGTGTAATTAAAGCAGCAGAACTAGCTACACGTGTTGGTCCATGCAATATCTCAAAGCTATGTACTCTGGCCATTGTTGATGATGTCATTTTGTCCTGTGGGAAGTGGTCAACTCAGGAGTGATATAAACAACCACAATAAATGTTTCATGGCAAATACCATTGTTTGCCCATGTACAGTATAATCTATTAAGAATTAAATTAGACGTCACTTGTTTTAATGAATAATATAGTCTTTCCCTACATCAGGGGCAACTGGTAGGCACCCTCTCCAGATGTTTTACGGACCACTAGAAAGGATGATGGGATTTCTTGTTCCGTATAAGAGTAACCTAATGCCTAAAGATTTCTTCCAATTAACCGATTGAACAACCTGAACAATCCCACTAAGCACTGCTGGTGTTGTTTTTTATTAACTGTTTTGTTCGCCCGGAATTGGTTACTGGATTCACTCATTGGTAGGACTAAATTTCAAATGGTAGAACATCCCCCAGTACTGCTGCTTTAATTTCTAAAACGTAGCACCTAAGCTGTTGCTTCCTCTCCTTCCCTCCTATTTTCCATTCAATAGCATTACTTTGCCATTTTCTCCACCCTTGGAGCTTGTTCTCTGCCCCGTTGCCTGTAGCATTATATCAATGGTATGGCCCAAACCAAAGACAATTTGCCGTTGTTTTGTATTTTTGTTTTGTTATATATTTCTGTTCCTTTTGATAGTTTTGCATGCAGATTTTTGTTTTGCTTTTTCTTTCCCTTCAATGCTTCATCTCGCTCCCCCTCCTGCAGCGAACCTAATGTTCTTGACGACTCCCATGGGCGTGATGGCGAGATGAGCCTGTCTAGGTATGAATGCTACCTGTCTGTCATTGTGCTGTACCAGGGAAAGAGAGGATAGAGGCCAGAGTACTGCTAAAGAAGCGTGTCCTCCCTCTCATTCTGTCTCACGGTCATTCTCGCCATGCCTCATTACAACATGGACATTAAAGGTGCAACTTTCCCTATGCCTAGATCTCAGATTCTGCTGTGTATGTGCAATAGGTTCCGTGTTACTCATGACCAGATCCTTAATTTCATACAGATGTCAAATATTCTTTTTTAACCTAGGTTAGAATATTATTACAATTATATGAATGTATCTGCTTTAGGACTCATGATAGCCTCTCATTTTTAGTAATTAATAATTGAGTCTGTGTAAAACAAAATATACATGCAAGTCAATCCCACATACTACATAGGCATTTTTGTTTTAGACACAGAATGTTAAAAGAAGAATGCCCCTTTAACGGTTTATTAACATATGGTATCTATTTACTTGGCAGAATTTTAGAAAAAATATATGGAAAAAGAGGAAAAAAGTTTTTAATGTTGGTTCCCATCTGCATCATATGCAAGTTTTCTGATACAGTGAAAAGTAATTTTTATGGGAAGCCAGATATAGGGCGTTTTAGGAAAGGCAAAAACACAATTTGTTAATAGATGGGCATTCCTATGTATTCTAAAAAATAGAGAATGATATTTAACACAGACAGCTTGCACCTTTAATGTTTAATGTGTGATCCACTATGACTGTGATTGTGCACTTAGAGCTTTTATCTCTCACTTCTTCCTACCGAGGGGATATTTAATACCACTGAAAAAAAAACTGTAATACTTCTAAAATACAGCTAAGATTACATGAAACATCAATATGGAATATAAGAATTTGGTGAAAATATAATATGGCTACGCAGTATAGCCATAGCTGGGGTTTAGGAATTGGACTGAGATATGAGCTAAGAGCTAATAGAAGGAGCAAGGGAGCAGTGAGCCCCAAATATTATTATGTTATATGAATATAAATGTTTTATGTACAAATTTATAACTACATTTAGGAACACTAATGTCGTTTTGTAGCTCCAAAGCCTGAGATGTTAAGAACTGTTTGAAAAATAAAACATCTTTGGACTGATTTAAACAGATACGCTAATATCTTCCTAGAAATAGATATTGGCCTCTTGTGTATTTATTCTCAAAGTACAGTTTCTGCCCCATTCTAAAAGTATTGGTGTCCCGGTTGTAGCTTAGTATTCCACTAACAGGATAGCGTTATTCTTACAGTTATTGGGTATCCACGAACACTCAATTCATGCCTCCCCGAGACGAGGAGAAGCTGAGAGACGCACTTAGAATCGTCATTGTATGTAGTATTTTAGTCATTAAACTGGTGTATTTGGTGCCTCATCGTCATGTCTTCATTGTCAACATTTGTAACTACACCGATTTACTAACACAGTCAATTTAACAGACATACTGATAGATGGCTGACATACAAATGTCCAGGTGATCGTACAAACCTATAGTGTGAGTTCCCCTTAGGTTTTGTGCGTTTTAAAAGTATATATATACTCACACTTCTCACTGACACAAAGAGCTCTGATTATTGATAAATGGTTCGTTCTGAGCTGAAAGTAACATAACCAATATCTACTCATTTGCCATTTTTATGAGGAGAAATAAAGTTTTCTATAAATGCAGAGCGAAGTCCATGAATGAGACACAAGTTTTTCCACTTGCTTTTTATCACAGTATTACACATCTTTATTATTATTGTGTTTAATGTGGAGCAAATGTGCAATAACTAAGTATAATAAAATGAATAAAATGTATCTTTATAGCTGCTTCTAGATAAACCCCTACCCTAAAGCTTTATAAGACTGAAAAACTTCCCCAAACTCAGATCGTGAGTAGGGAAGTGGTTTCTTGTTGAAGTAACAAACATTTTACCGGATGTTGAAGTGTTGCTCAGTTAATGATGAGCTGTAATATTTTTATTAGATTGTTCAAGTCTGTGGTGAAGTGTTACTCAAGATGTAAGTAGATGCAACTATAGTGTACAGTGTGTGGCAAACAACTTCAATTTTGGAAGATGATGGTTGTGGGCCAAATATCTCCTGCCCACCTATCTAAATTCTTAACAATAGGGAGATAAAAAACTGAATGTATGGATTTTATAGTCTACCGAGTTTTGGTCTTACTTTCTACCCAAATTGGCCCGCTGGCCGGTCCATATTCTTTACATAGGGCCAATCTATCTTGGAGCAGCCCACTCATGGAGGTGAGAGATGTAACGTAAAGTATGTGTTAGTGTGTGTGTGTGTATGCTAGTAGGTATGTTACTTACCAGTTAGGACCAGAAGCTGTCGGCCCCCTGGTTTGAATTCTCCTACTATACCAGCATTCATGCAACAAAATTCTATATAATATCAATCACTCATAATCCAAACTACAGGTATGTTATTGGAAATCATTATGATGAGGGAGGCGGGGGGCTAACTTGCTTCACTATTTTTCTCTTTCCTCTTTTCACTCTACCCACTTATAATTCCCCTTATTCCTGTATTAAGGCCTACAGATTAAAATACATTTAATAATTACTATTTAATGGGCAGTGCTAATGTTAGGTAGGGGCTGAGTAACCCAAATTGCCTCACTACCTTGCATAGTCACAGATCCCAAAACAATGACAAAGACTAGGATTAGGTTATGCCTAGACTAGATGACAACCACAAATGGATAGAGTTTGGCTACAGTGGAACATGAGGATTTATTCCATTCGCGTACTTTGAGTGTTATCATAACCATGGTCAATATGAACTTCTCTGGCTCGAGTTTTTCTCAAATTTGGGTTTAGGAAGCCTCAAGAGATATTGCCGTGTTACACACATATATATATATATCCCCACAAAAATGTTTCTGTACACAAATGGCATATACTTCTAAACATGCTAGCATAATAATAATGGAGTTCAGATCGCAGTGGTGCTGTGCCATTTACATGCCTTGCTTGTGTCTTCTGTGTTAATGAGTTTAAACTTACAACATTTGGAAAACAGTCTGCAGGTAAACAAAGTTGTCAGGCCAACACAAGTTTACAGCGTTACTGATCTTACTGTATCTAAGAAAGCAATTGCCATTTAGATAACAAGTCTTGGTATGTCCTCTAATTTTCATCAAATACCAATTAAGTAATTATAAGGGACATAGACAAGAGACAAGGTGGCCCTTATTAGTATCCAAATATGTCAGCTTGGTGATACATGAGGACCTCAAACCTTTCGACAAACTTATCTAACTAGCCACTGGATAAAACAAAGACTATCAATTAACAAATTCTCTGAAACCCCGCAGATCTTGTGCTAGGTGACTCAGGTTTATAAATGACAAACAACTTTTAGATGTTCTTGACTCTCTGGTGCTTTTCCATGTGGACATTTCCTGCTCTTATGTGTACATTTCACGTTAACACTATTAACACTTAACAGGGTGGCAAGTGTGCAGAGTGAACCCGGCCACCAGAACCTTCTCGTTCAGCAGCCGCTTGGAAGGAAGCGAGGCCTGAGACAGGTAAGAAACAGATGCTACTGCAAAGGAGACCTTGAGTTTCCTCAACATATCATGGGCATCTGCAATCTATTATTATTAGAGAAAAAGCTGTGAAATATTGGCTAATATCAGTAGCATCCATGAAAACCTAAGAAAAGGCTATCAGTGTGCATAATATATTATATCAAGATGGCATTTGTTGCACACACAACAATTGAACAGCTGTACATTCAGACGCAATTAGGAATTCGTCTCTGAAGCTGTAAAACACAATACAATAGCTACCAGTCTATATGGGAAAAGCTAGTTTACCTCCAAACAAAAAAGCTACTGGTATGTATTTTTCCATAAGTGTCCCATATTAAAATGGTAACATATCAGCCCTAGACCCAACGCAAGATCTACTTTGAAAACAATTATCCGCAAGCTAAATATGGTGTTGGTTAATGTGACAAACAATTCAAAATAATTAGTTCTTTTAATATCTGATTTGCAGGTGGTCGGACAGCACAGAACATTGTTAACAATAAAATGTTAGATGTCATTGTTAATCATTGCCTTCACTTTGCATTATTAGGAGACAACTCTGGCAAATTCCCCCTTGAAGACCAGCCGAGTTGGCCCTTAATAATATTTAGTTATTCACTAATGTGTTGGTGTTTCATTTCTATGTCAGTCACACTGAAGTGATTTATGCCTTGGTTAGGCATGGGTTGGCAGTGCAAGTGTAAGCTCCTTAGATATTCCCTATTTTCTTTATGGTGTCTTAGAAAATGTTCCACCAAAATAAAAAAGTACAAAAAAGGAAGCCATTACTGGGCTTCATTATAGCAATAAGCCTTAATAAATCAACAAAAGCAACGATATAGATATCCACCTTAATAGTGCAACTCTGGCACTGGATTCTCCCAAGCTATTCCTTGACATATTTTATGTTTCGAGAAATATTTTTTACTTATTGCATCCAGTTGCATGGTGGAGCTATACCTAGACAACCATGGAGAGAACATAGATATGCAGGGGGCACAGCACTGACCACAAGGTTCACAGAACCACCAATGCCCCCTTGGCACATTATGAGTCTGAGTCTTCCTGAGTGATAATATCTCCCCTGTATTGTGGTGTAACAGGGGACTTTCTCTCCTTCTCACCTGGTTCAGCTTCGAAGACCTCTACTCTCACGCCAAAAAACACAAACTGAACCAAGAAGTCGGCACGGGGCCAGGCTTTCAACCACACGTAGAAGCATACAGCCCAGAACCAAGCAAATAGGTGACGATAAATTATATAAAAAATCTATGTTTTGTGTCTTGGCTTAATATATGCAGAGATCATTGAAGTTGTTGGTTATCTCTCCTCCAGTCTTGCTAGTTGTATAAAAAGCAAAATGCCCGACTAGCAGACAAGTGATTTTATTGCAATTCTTTATATACAAGTGCCCAGTGAGTTTACTATAAAGAATATCACATAAAACATCATATTGTATTCTAAGTCATGCTCGTTTGGATATGTCTAGGACAAACACAGAAGACAAAAGGTACATCATTTTCGATTCCTTTGTCAAGGGCTCTCTCATTTGCACATGGCTGCTGTTTGAGATACAGCCTTTGAATCCTTCTAACAAGAGAAAATTCTCATGGACTGTCCAAAAGTAGGTTACATGCAGAATGGCCAATGTGGTCCCTGTGCTGTTTCACACACGTAGGCATGATGTAGGCCCCAGTTGGCTACTGCAAAAGTCTAAATGGGTGGACTGCGTTCAGAGTTTGTAGATGGTAGATGGGAATAGACAGGACTAATGTACAGACATGCTGCAGGCCGTCGTTTGACACATGCTGCTGAGAAGTATGTAGCATGGATGAACTGAGCTGATGAAGACATGCCAATGCACTTATCCGACATACTAAGGTGAACTGGAGTATGCAGAACGTATAGCTGTCGGGTTTTAAATGGACAGTGTGGTGATTCTACCTGTAACAAATACATCAAGACTATTTTTTCATTGTAGCTTAAAGTGCAAATTGCCAGATGCTAGGGGACATTCAATGTGCTTATTAAAAGGCTTATTCTTTTCTGTTTAAGTCCAAAGGAGAGCTCAGGACAGGTGAATGTATGAATCCATCGGATTTGAGAGGCAGGGCTCAGCTCAGGGGAATTAGTAAAAGAAAATCTCTAATATCGCTAAAACTAGAACACTGCTTAGCAAAAATAAGTAAGAATGTTTCAAGATAAATCGGTAAAGTAAGAGATCCACCCTTATCCATGGGTAGTGCTGAATTATATCACATTCACTAATAAATCTGCAGACAGTGCAGCTGAGACTATTAACCTGAATGCCATGTGTCCTCCTTCCAGGTTACCACATGTTCTAATCATGTACTTTATATCACGATGGAAAGCAAAGACTTACAGCACAATTTAAGCAGGCACTATAGTTTAGCCCCATATGCGTGGAGAGCATGAGGAGTGTAAGAGAAGGTTTGAGATATAGCTAGTGACCAAAAAACAAATGTGTGTGGCCCTAGACTTTTTGTTTACAAATGCACATCTCATTCCCTGTACCTATTTTTTCCCTTCCATCCAGTGGATCAGAAGCGATCAGTAACTTTTACTGAAACGCAGCCACAGCCATCCACATCCCAAGCTGATGCCCCTACTGTGGCTACTCGTTCTGGATGTAGCCCTGCAGCATCCATCAAACAGGCATCCACAGATAGCCCTCTGCTCACCTCCTCACCGTCCATCACCGTGGCTGATCTCCACAGCCCAAATGACAGCCAGGTAACACCACAAGAAGGTTAGAGCACCGTGTATCTCACCTCCTTCATAGTGGTCATTGTGCCGGAGAGGCCTGCCAGGTGGGGACATTGGCCAAACAATCACAATTTAGCATAAATAAATACATAGAGAAGCAGAGTAAGAAGCCTTTAGAGGATAGGCTGGGTGCATTATGTGCAAATTATTTCAAAGATCCTAGGTATGTTATACTTTAAAGCGTCCATTACTTAATATTACATATAAATACCAAAAAAGGTATTAATACAGTTGAATAAACGATTTATATATATACATTGTAAATATTACAGTATAATACTTTTGTCGGAATCTATCGTTGTTAATGTTCTGTGACATTATTCCATTACTTCAGTACACATGAGGCTACAACCCCCATCTGACATAAATCGGGCCCTTCCATTTCTAAGTCCTTCTTGCTTCATCTGCAACCTTACTTACATCATATCTTTGCTCTTTGCACTGTGCAGAACCATGAGGCACGTTCTTGATTGCAGGTTGCCTCAGGCAGGCCAAGTCAATTCAGACTTAAACTCTCTGCCTCTAATTTTATTTGTCTTCTGAGTTCTGAAGCTACAGTTCATCCACGGCAGGTCTCTCTGGCAGAACATGAGTGTGAGTTGTTATAATAATAAGCTATTTTGTTATCTCAGGGGTGTTTCTATGATTTTGAAAGATCTTATAAGTGTCTGTCGTGGTGTAAATGCAGAGAGAGTATGTTTTGAAAATAGATTTACCGAGAGCAGAGAAGCTGGAGAGTGAAGATCTCAGTCTTTAACAATTGAAACGTCCTCACACGTAGTGCTGGGGTACAGGCTTTGAGATTGCATTCAATATATGCCCAAGCGGTATGAATCAAGCATGTAATTAGATTTAGCTAATGTTTCCTAGTCACTTGGGGACTGGAATATTTTCTAGTTAGTGGTATCCGAGGGGTTTGGATGTTACTACAGAAGCCAGGTCAAAGGGATCCAGGAATCGATGCCCATAGTATGTTGAAAACTATAGTATAGAACCCTGGGTATAACTTTGGCACATAGGTGACACACATACACTAACCAATCAGGGCCAATGTGTTGACCACTAGACACAGAAAGGATCCTAAGAGAAAGAATTGTATGAACACATGGCTACATCTTATCTTATGCTAAATCCCCCCTGTGACTATATTTTTAGAAATACAGGATAAACCATTGTTGGTCAGTCAGAGCTACCCTAGGGTAACATGTGTCACTCTACCCAGGCCAATGTATATAACCTTACTATGACCCACCTTTGTCTTCATAGATGCAGTGTGCAACATCATCAATCCATAACAAGCAGATGATCCACCCTTAGCATTTCCCTAGTATGGTTTATATAAATCTTTGTTTGCAGGGATGATGGCTACCTCAAAATAAATTGAATTTGGGTTCAATATTTTAACCTCCTATATGTTTCTGCATTGGTTTCCATTATTATTTTTTTTAAAGCGGGATCAAATTGGGAAAGAAATGGTAGGGTCATACATTAACCAATTAGAAAGCAACAATGTCTTCCGATGCACCCCTACTCTGTTACAGACTATAGTGAGGGTATTACAGCTGTCAATTTCAATATCAACATGTCTGCTGTAGATGAATAGTTAATCAGAAATAGATTGTGTTATTCACAGGCTTGTGGTTGACATCTATATGTTGATTTGGTGAGAAACTTTGACTTTAGGGTACTTTTTAACTGCATTGTCTTGGTGACCTCATTGATGATTTGATTTATTCCAGAGAGGGGGCCACTTCCTGGTGAAGGAGGTCATTGATCCCAACAGACTGGCAACCCCAACTTTACATAGCTCCCCAGCCTCCCATCTTTCAGACCCTGAAGACTTTGAAGGCCTGGAGACTAGCAGCCTTCTTCAGTATGGAGACACTATTCTACACATCACAGAAGATAACGGAATGGAGAACCCTCTCGTCTCAAGACACTTTAACTTCTCCCACATTGAGTTGGGGGAGACAGATATTGACCTGGATGAGTCTCATGTGTAATACCGAGAGTTTAAAAGCTGCTTAGACTGGTATGTTCTCACTAGTGCGTAAAAAGGCTCATTTGCTAGCCTGCTTCACATGCATAGAGAACTTAACGTTCTTTTCCTGTGATGACTGCTGTGACCTCGATGCTATATTTTTTTTGCGTGACCAGTTCAAATATGTCAAATTGGCTACCTTGTTTAAGGCCAAAGAAGTAGGTGGTCAGTGTTGATGTGCTCCTGATAGCTTCCTATCTTTCTTGCTTTGAATAAAAGCTGATTTTAGATCTGTGAGAATTTAGCCATCTCGTTACTGCCACAGAAATAGGTTTTCATAGTCTGCTGCGGATTATAGTACCTAGAATCCACAATGGTGACATGGTGGGGGTTGTAATCCGCAACTGCTTTAGTGCTTTTCCCCTTTTTTCTCCCTGCTTTTGGACCTGGGGCTGTCCCTGTTACTGTGAGAATTAGATATAAATGCTGCTTTCCACTTTGTTTGAGGCCTTACCGGTGCCTTGCAGAGTACAATGTGTGTGGCGTTCCCTTGGCTCACTGTACTTGTTTTTCCATATTGTTGCGTCTTGGTGTTTTTTTCTGTACTGTTTCCAAAAAAAATTATTTTGTTGCAGAACAATATTACTTGCAACATCAGTAACGTTAAATGTTTGTTGTGTCTGCGGACCAGTTTTCAGCAAAAAGATAAAAGCTAAAGAAAGCAGCTGCAGGCTTGTGAATTCATTCTTTCTGCTTCCAGCTTATCTTTGAAGTTTTCATTGGAATCCCTAAGACTCCTCCGTGTCTGCTTTTTGTATTGAACTGATCTGGCTTAACATTGTCTCATGTCCAGTAAGACTGCCTTTCACATACTCCTATAATGTTAATGTTTGGCCTTTAAAGCCTTCTTTAAGCCTTCTTTAAGAAGATACACTCTGCGGAGATGTTTTGGTGAAATGTGACATGGCTTAGGTCAGCCATGTTTTGACTCTTCCACTACAATAAGACAACGGACCTCTCATTTATGGAATAAAAGATCTTGGCTTGCTGAAGCCTAGTTGATATCTAAGTTAATTTTCTACCTGAGCACACAAATATACACATAGTGGTATTTTCTGGCTTCTTCCACAAAACAGGGAGCCAACCAGGCTTCCTACGGCACGACTGATCAGCGGGACGGTTAAAAAATCTCCCTCTAACACCATAGAGGACTGTGCAGAGATGACACCACTCCAAGACTCCATGAGCTGTAGTAATAATCCATGGAACCAAAACATGCGCTAGTACATTGGTATAATTTAGCGAAATGCTCCTTAACGCCAAAATCTACTTTCCCTTTATTATCTTATTAAACTTGTTAAAAAACATAACACAACAGCCTGTAACCTTTCTAGATGTGATACAGTCTGCAAAGCCATACAAATTAAATGAATACTTTTAAACATGATTTATAGGAAAGAAAAAAGTGGTTTCTGTTTCGTTCTCTATCGCTAATAGATATATATTTATATTGTTGTATAAAAATATAAATGTATGTGTGTTCTGATGGGGTTTATTGTATGAAGGTGTAAAAAAAATCTATATGTGAAAAATAAATGTATAAAAAAATAAATACCTATTTAAAAAGAAAAAGGTTTTGGTGTTGTGTTGGACTCAAGTTGCACGGTCTGAGCTGTGTCCTTACAAATTCTCCGACGCTGCTCTTTATTGGAGGGACAATAGTATTTTATCTTTGCATTTAGTTTCTTCTCCACTACGCTTTTCATTGCTGTACCTGCTTGGGCTCCGCTTTCATGAAACTTTCATGTGCTGACGACACACACAATGTTGTAAGCGTAAGTCCTGGGGTCCTGCGGGGGTGGCAGATGTTACTTTAATGGAATTGGGGGCATCTACAATGTCAGCCAAAGGTTGGCCGAGAATCCAGGTGTAGTTAGGCTGAGCTGTTACGTTAATACTTTGTGTCACAAATAATTTGTTAATGGTTAGAAAATGATACATACTTTAGATTCACAATTGTTTACACATTAACTGCGACAATAAAACAAACTTTGTGGTTTTAGGAACACATAAAAAAAGAGGAAGAATAAGCTTGTTTTAATATTAATGGCAACTAGAAACAGCAAGCCTGATAAAACATCCTGTGAGATCAGTTTATGTCAGGTGTGATAGCCATAGTTGTATTCTTGAACCAATCTTATAATCCCCTTGTGTTAATCTTTAATCATGAATTGACATCATTTTATGTAACTAAGAAATGCCAAGGATTCCACCTGCTAATTTATTGCATTTGACTTTGATTCTGAATAGAATTTGGGTTTTATTAACTAACCAACAAGCTTTAATATAAACATCTGAAATCCACTGGTGCTTTACACATAAAACATGATGCAAAATCCCCAAAAATGTTCATTTCGGGCATTTGCCATCACAAGTAATCTTAAATTCTGTAACTCCTGTATTAAGGAGAGACTCGTTGGAGCAAATGTACTAAATGTACAAAGAGTTGTAGAATAATGACAGCATACTAGGAAAGATTGTTACTTTTCTTTTTATTTAAAGTTTCGAAAATGAGTTTATAAAGATATATTATCTGTGAGAAGCCACCTCACACCTCCTGCGACCCGGAAAACTGTCGCTTCTCCCGGAGTCTCTGGGCAAAGCCCGGAAAGTTCCCAGGTATCCCCTCCAGAGGACCCTCCTGCAGACTCCTGTCATCTCCCCCATTAGTGAATGGATCCAAATATCATTTTCCAATGACAGGCGCACTTTAAGGGAAACCATTTACATTTCATGTCGGGTTACCTCAGAAAACCCCCAAATTTGCCCCAGTGTAAGAGGGGAATCCCCTGAAAAAAAGAGAATCATTTAACTGGGAACCCCACACAACCCACACATTACTTTTATAAAACATTTTCAGCCATTTTATACACATTTCTAAGGATGCGTCCCTTCCCGGCTCCTCAAAACCCCCTCTGACTCCCAAATTCTGAGTTCATCTGTCCATGTAGACAAGAAGAAAGACTCTATGAATAAGTAAATCAGCTCCGCGGACATTGTGCTGTCTCCGCACAGAGCAAAGCGTTCCGTGCCCCTCAGCATACAGAATACAGAGCCCTAGAACACTCCGCTTCTCCTGGCAGCACTGGGATATGGTGCATGACGGGTAATGTAGTCCCTTGTCTCCGCTAAGAGTAGCAAGCCCCGCCCATTGAAGCGACGTTTCCCCTGACGCCTTGCGGCTGCCGGAGGAAGCGTGCTGTGTCTGCAGCGGAGAAGCCGTCTTCCATCATGTCGCCTACCTGCAAGATCGGACCGTCCATCCTGAATAGTGACCTGTCCCGCCTGGCTGCCGAGTGTGACCGCATGCTGCAGGCTGGCGCCGACTACCTGCATCTGGACGTTATGGACGGGTAAGGGCCCGAGTGCAGGGGGGCTGAGACCCTGCGAGTGTGATCTGCTCGTCAGACTGGACATGTGGTTGCCCCGAGTTTAGTACATGCCGAGTACACACGTGTGCGCAACACTCCTTACATTACTACGCTGAATTGCATGTTAATGAGAAAAAAATGCCATATTATTTTCAGGGGTTGGTTATATCTGCATATATATATGTATATATATATATATATGTGTGTGTACCCTGTAAATGATGGCACTATATGCATTATATATGTATATATATTTATATTAAGGAATTACCCTGGCTATGGAGGCATTAGTTACTTTAGTTGCCCCACCTGTAGCTGTGCCCATTGCGCCAGTAGATAAATAAGTCTTTATCTTACAAATACTCCTGTAAATATAACGCTCCCTTCTTTCCCCTCCCTGTGATCAGCACTTAGAAATTGTCCCTGATTTACATTTGGCTGATCGGAGGCATGATATAAAAAGATATTATTTTACTTTAAGATTACATTTCGGGTGCTGACCAGTGAGAATGTTGCTGTTTTGCAACGTTAAAAAAGTTGGGTAAGAAGAATGGTTATTGCTGTATTAGCCCAAGGAGGAAACGGAAACTTTAGTTGATGCTGTTTATTGGGCCGATATAAAAATAAAAAAGAGAACATCGAAAAGCATATGTTTTCTTAAATGGCAAATGACGGCTTCTGATCTGATATTGTGATTTGTCTCAAACGGCTACATGACCGTCAAACAAATAAACCAAAAAATACAGAATGTTTCGAGCCGTGGTGTAATCGTGTCCGTTTTTATTGCATAAGATGTGCAATACATTGTGGAAGTCCTGGGGTCTGCGCACAGAAGAATGGATAGTAAAGTACTATTTTTCTCTCCGTGAGGACTGGATAGAATGCTGCCCGTAGCGTTTGGCGAGCCAGCATTGGAGCTGAGTATATCGTGTGCATGGAGAATAGCTGCGGAAGGGGCAAGTGCATATGGTGGACTTCTGGAGAACCCCCCCACCACCCATGCTAACTTTTGAAGGGACCCTGCAGCTGTCATAGGTGTTAAAGTGCTTGTGGGGCACGAGTGTCCTCTTAAGTCTGAGAATGACTCCGCTTCTGTACCGATGTCAGACCCCCTTGTGGCGGAAAGCATATAGTGGCTTTGGAGGAGCTTTGGGACATTTGACCTTGCGGAATGATCTGTTCAGTGCTGTACATACCGACAGACTCCCTATTTGAGTTCACTGTATATTATCATTGATGTATATCCTTGCATTGTATTCTGCTGTGCTGTGTAACAGACACGTGGCTTACACCGGACAGCAGTTCATACGCTTGCTTTCTGTTGCAGGCACTTTGTTCCTAATATCACCTTTGGACACCCGGTGGTAGAATGTCTACGGAAGCAACTGGGCAAAGACCCGTTTTTTGGTAAGTAGTCCAGAGCCTTGACTGCTCAACTAGGACATCGTTTTATGCAACATCTTTTTGTATGAGTTTAGGAATAGCGTATTTAATATTTGTTCCTGGGACCCTCTTCCCAATAGACATGCACATGATGGTTGCAAATCCAGAGCAGTGGGTGAAACCCATGGCAGCCGCCGGTGCCAACCAGTACACCTTCCACCTGGAAGCCACCAACAACCCCGGAGCCCTGATCAAGGAGATCCGTGAAAGCGGTATGAGGGTAAGTGGCGTGCCACGGACGGCGAATGGGAGCTGCAGGCCGTGGTGACGGCGATGACGCTGTAACAAAAGGGTTTGATGTCATATGTAGTTTGTGAAAACGTGTAAACACATAGTCCAGGTACACGGGATAGCTTTCTGCGCAAAGTATACTTTTGGCCACGTCTGGCTTTGTTCAAGGCCGACTGTTCTTTTTCTCGAGGTGGGGCTTGGTATAAAGCCGAACACTACAGTGGAATACCTTGCGCCGTGGGCAAGTCAGATTGACATGGCCCTCGTTATGACTGTGGAACCAGGTTTCGGGGGCCAGAAGTTTATGGAGGACATGATGCCAAAGGTAAAAACTTGTCAGTAAGTGCGTATTATACTATCGTTTCCATTGTAACGGTGAGGTATTCACCACGGAGAGCGGTAATAATGTTGTGCCGATTGAACGTCACAAAATCAGGAATTCTAAGTAAAGGATGGAGTGCCTTTTTTCTCCTTTATTAAATAACCATGTTTAGACAAAATGCCCTGTGATTTCGCCGCCTGTATAACTTAAAAGGTGGAGGTGCTGGGTTTTTTTTTTCGTTCTGGTGCACAATACCTCCAGCTCTGATGGGTGTAAGGCGGTTAATCCCCATCAATATAACGGCAAGGGCTCTAAGAAAGTGTTCACTTGGCTGTAAATTATATATGGTGTTCACACTTCACTTTGTGCTTCCAGGTGCATTGGTTAAGGTCGCAGTTCCCTTCACTGGATATAGAAGTGGATGGCGGCGTAGGACCAGAAAACATTCATAGATGTGCAGAGGTGAGAACGGAAAGACTTTATTTTTATAGCCGTCTTCAGTTGTAGGTGTAAACTTTTTTTGGGTGCGAACATAGAAACATTAACTTCTCTTTCTGTGTTGATCCACTAAAAGGTATCAACTTCAACTAAAGACTCATCAATTCTGAAAACAAACTTATTTCATAGTCCATAACGTTTTAGATATTTGAAATAAATGGAGATGGTTTATTCTTTATAATTGTTTCAATGAATAACGCTGGATTTTCCCATTGGTGGTTCAATGAATGAACTTGGTCCATGTGGAGTCATTGGTCAAAGGGGCCAACATAGAAACGGTTTGCTTTTCTTACAGGCTGGAGCAAATATGATTGTCTCTGGAAGCGCCATCATGAAAAGTGACGATCCCCGCACAGTGATCAGCCTTTTAAGAAATGCATGTTCTGAGGCTGCCCAGAAGCGCTCCTTGGACCGGTGAAACCGGGAGACAAATGTTATCATCCTGTATCCAGTGTCTGTGGTTTAAGCCATTACACTGGGGAGCCATTCCAACACAAAGACCTGTCCTCGGACCATGGGCCGGGTAGCATATTACCCCAGTCCTGGCACAGGGGCTTTACCCCTCCACGAAAATAAACTGACAAACATGAGGTTAAAACTGCCACAGTGGCCACCGATTCTGTTCCTGCTGTTATACTGTCCAAGCATTAGTTTACTTTCACCAGCAGAGGTGTTATCTACATAATTGTGAATTATTTGATCTTTGTATTCATGTTTCCTTGCAGTCTTACAAGCCTATGTCAAGGTTTTAAATTACTATGGAATATATCAAATTATTTCTGTGTCTGACTTCTAAAGCTTGCATCGGCTCTTACCCAGCCCTAAAGCAGTGTCTGCTAACACAATCACAAAGGGGCGGCCATGGACGTGTTTTAGTGGGGTTGTATACCAGAAGAACTGCAGTATTATCACACAAACTTTATATTATGAGGGAATTACTCCAGAGTGTTGGGTGGCCCTGTATAAAGCATGTTTCAATCGGGTTTCTTGGAAATCTCCCTGATTTATATACAGAGTGCGGCAGTTCCTGCACTGAGGGAAGGGCATTCATAATGCATGGTGAATTCAGTGAGTTAAATCACAACACTCCTGCTAACTCCCCGATTGGAGTTTTATTGAACTCCTTTAGGTAAATACGGCAGGTTACCCAGCAAGAAGGGGGGGCTGGCCCTGTATAATGTATAGTTATAGAACAACTCTCCGTCCTCTCCATGCTTTTCCATGTATAACATGCTACGTTGTTCCCAATGACTTCACTCCACACATTGATTTGAGGAACAGTTTTAATAAGAAAATAGAACCTGCAGAATTAGATCATTGTCTGTGCGAGAGACAGTATTACAGGACGTCGAACACCTACAACTAGAAACTTCCCCACTGTGGACAAAATCAGTAAGGATACATTCCACAAACAAAGTAATGTAATACACAACGTGTAACCGGAAACGTGAGTGAATATTGACAATGAAATTAATAGTGTTAAGAAACTGATGAAGGGAGCACAGTCCAGTTACTGGAAGAGCTCACTGGAAATCTGTTACAGGTTTGGCCCTGTAACCACAAAAGAAAATCAACTTTCTACTACAACCATTTGTTGTAGTTTAGAGAAAAATGCCCTTTTTATACGACAGAAGGTGCCGTACAGGTGCCAGCGTGTGTGTGCGCTGCCATGAAGATGCCCGGTCTTTACTACGTCCGTAACAAAGATGAGCATCTGGCTCTCCCTCTCGGCCTTAGTGATGAAGACCGAGATAAGAGGGCTTACTTTTTCACCTCTGTTCAGCAGCCGCAGGAGAAACGGCACAGATCACCGATCCTGCACTGTCCAAACATACACAGCGAGGTTCAAGTATCGTGAGATGCAGAGAACAACCTGAAAATGGTTAAATGAATCGGCAGACAATAGCGAGGCTTTGGAATGAAGGAGGAAAAGAAGAAGGGAGTCAGACATGGTGTGAGGAAGGATAGAGGTATATTTGACGATTGTTCTCTAGGCGTCACTGCTTCTGTCAGCTAGTGAATAATTATTCAGATTTTGGACTTTCTTACAAAGGGTTTGGCGCATCTTATATTCCAAAAATACGGTCAGTGCACACGTAGCAATTTACCCATTCTTTAAAGCCCCGAAACACAATATAACTATCGTCCTCTATGCCAGAAGAACACTGAAGTACCGGTTTCTGAAATGTAGGGTCTCGAGTGAGAATATATTTAATTCTTCAGAGTTCAGGCAGGCTGCTTATGGACCAATGTTGAAATGAAGAAAGCATCCACCAAGTACAGGCTCGTCAGAAGGTCTCTTGTATTTGGTCCGTAGTTATCGCAAGCTTCACCTACAGAAAACATGTAGCAGTGTTAATGTTTTTAGCTGCTTCCATTACCAATCACTGTTAAATTTGACAGCTGCAGAGCGACCCATTTAGGCAGGGCTCAACAAATCCCAGACGCCAGGTTCCCATGGCAACTGAATTTTGTCCTGGCGCCTAGGTGTTTGTGAGCCAAACCGGTGGCCGAAACACATCTTCGGCAAAATGCCGAAATAAAAAAAAGTGGCCGAAAATAATCCCCGCAGGAGCCGCACTGCTTAACTGTGCGTCTTACTATGCAAGCAGCGTCTCTTGTGTGCTGGCCACAGGAAGCAGGAAAGCAGAGGAGTCACATGAATTCATCTCACGTCACATGACTGCTCCATTCCTCCTCCCAGTAGGCGGGACAAGAGGAATAACTCTGGAGGAAACCAAGCCCCCTATATTTTGCAGTTTCACTTGCTTCATAATGCACAGCGAGTACAGTGCGATCAAAATCTCCCCAAACACACTGCTGCAGTCGTCGGAAAAGACCCTCGATACCCGCAGTACCACCTGTTACCAGCGGGAGGTGACAACAGTCAAGTGTTTTCTATCCAACACAAAGGTCACAACAACTGTTTGCTACGAGGTCCCAGCATCTAAATGGTTTAATCTACAGCGGTTAGCACATTTCCTAATTACTGTGTACTCATCTAAAATATTTAAACAGCATTGGAAATATTGAAGATTTTTCAAAATAATGCCAAAAATGGACTGGCATCCACACATGTGTATTATGTGCTTGTGGTACATAGCACATAGCATATTGTATGCAGTATATATATATACACATACATATACACACACACACAAATAAATAGAATAAAGATTTTCATGTTATCACAAGAGTGGAGATTCATCAGACTAAGAATTTAAGCAGAAGGTGATGACCTCATGGTTTATTCCCAACATTACTCAATCACATTAAAATAAACATGCTGTGGTTTGAATAATACATTCCTTTTTACATCAGTGCATAAGTATTTTTTAAAACTAGTGCACTTCTCATATGGCTGCCAGAACCGTGAACACAATTTCAACAATCGCTCGCTGTCACCAAAGAGGAAAGAGGCTTAGAAAAGAAAAAAAAAACATGTTTTTACTATATTATCCCATCTGTAGCGGTAATGATATATAATACAAACACAGTATTTTTTTGTGTGCGTGATGTTAAATGTTGTTTTATACAATAGTGTGTGTGATAAAGCTATATCAAGCACTCCAATTTACCTTTTTCTTCTCCCGGTTCTGTGGCGGTCTGCGAGTGTGAACACAGATAATCCTGTCACGTTTCATCAGAAGCCCCGGCTGAGTGGAAACGTCGCTCCCTCTCTAAGGGTGATTGTAGCAGATGAGATTTCGGAGCGCAGGGCGTTTGCTTCCCTGATTTATCAAGCAATTTGTCTGTGTCTGCTTCTGTCATTGGGAAAGTCCTGCGCTCCCACTGCTCCGTCTGCCAGACAGATATAAAAGGTCACCAGTCTATTGGTGTTGTGTTGTAATATATACCCCCATCACTATTCTGACTGTCTGCCTCCCCATAGAGTGTTGTGTTATAGGATCCGGATTGTATGGTGCTGGATACTGAGCTTTGTGGGACACTAGCTACCAACTTTTGTAAAGTGGTTGTTAAAATTAACGTTATATACTTATAAATTAAATTTTGTGTCGCTCGTACCAGTCCTAATTGATGTAAAAAACACATTTGGAACCCCAAATTATATCTGGACAATGTTTATGTCATAAGATGCTACAGTAAAAGACATACATAGCACAAATTGAACTCAAACTATTACATGTTGATATATAGTTCTATTATTTTGCATCTTTGGCACTATGAGCAAAAGTAACTTGCCAAAAGTCACAAAACCAGGGAACTCAAAATACACACCGTATATTAAAACAAGATTATCAGTACCTTCACTTTAATAGCGTCATCTGTATCTTGTGAGGATTGGGAATTATCTTCATCAGTTAAGTGAGTGTTGTGAGGACCTGGTAATAAGTCACTAGGACTACTGGAGTTCTCACTGGAAGGCAACATAGTTCCTGACCAGGCATTGAAGCCATTGCTTGAAGATCTGAAATCATAAACCATATTTATAATATGATGGGTTATTGCAGCAAGGTGTGCCATTTACTGCCATTCACACAAACTCATACATAAATATATTTATTTAATGTATAGATATATATGTTATTTTCCTTTAACAAGCTCCTAGGACTGACCTGCTCCGCTTGGGCCACTTGCTTTGCTCCCAGAATGACCAGCGAGCCTTTTCTCTCTGCTCACACTTCTCATGTCGGCAGCTAAAAGCCTCATCTGACAAGTCTTCCAACTACAATTAAACAAAATCAGTTTGTTAATAAGCCGTCATGTGCCCACTAGGTATGCGATATACGTGTGTGTATGGCCAATTGTGCATGCACTAAAGATGCTGGGATAAACAATTGAAATCAAGAAGCTAAGACCACCTAAGACATGTAGATGCACTGCACTAAAAGGATACTTCAGTGTCAAGATGTTTTAGTATACAGCGGGATAGTATTGTGCTTTTTGCTTGGTCCCTTTTCTTGTATGTTACTTTTCCACACGGTCAATCCTTTTATTGTTTATGGGTATATACTATTCATTTTTTATAAACACAAAATGCAAAGATGACTTTGGTCTTTTTTGCAGGAATTCAGAAAAGTGGCATTTAGTGTTAAATCAACGTGTGCCAGAAAGTTAAGTGGCTGACACTACTGATTTTTTGTGAGGTTTGTGAAGTGTGTATTTGACAAAACAACTGAACAATGCAGCAAAACAGTATGAAGAATTCTTGCCTCTTCGTCGGGTTTGGTTTCCAGAGGCTCAAGCATCACTACCTTCCAACTGTTAACAATAATAAAAAAAAAAAACATCTTGAGCATGAGAACGCACTGAAACAACATACATTGCTGACTAAAGAATACTTGCATTCCTGAAACATGAGATAAATCTACCACCACCTAAAAAGTCAGACGGATAGTTGTAAATTGCCCCCTCTACAGTGGATTTTTTTTTTTAGACAAAATTCAAAAAGCAAAAACTCCACGTGGGCACTTAAATGTTAAGTACAAACCTGGGGGTTATGATTTCTTTGTACTGCAATTTCTCCAACTTGGTAGGAGCAACCAAACTCATCGGGATTACAATATTATCGATGTCGTAAGAACTTTCACTTCTTAATCTGCGTCTTGACGCGCTAAATATAGTATTGGAGTCTCGCATAACGTATCTCTGCAACAAGAAAAAACAAACGTTTATTTCAAATCCATTTTTAGAATGCCCAAAAGTAAGTCTATATTAAAAAACAAAAACATACAAATGGCAAAGATGCGCTTTCTATAAAATACGAGAATTATGGTGTCCAAAAATGCACAAAAAGATACAACCTTTTAGAGGACTGGATGTCTGCCTAGAGGAAGCCCGCTGTGAAGGGGGAAACGCGTTGCTGACTTGTTCATCCTAATCCTATGTTTAGGATTTTTGCAAATTAGAGGACATTTCCAAGTTGGAACAAGTTTGGACACCTTTCTTTCCTATATATTTCACATGGGGGGGACACCATAGTTCTATTATATGTTATGAGAAGCGCATCTTTCCCATTTGTATGTTTTTTATATGTTTATTTGTGATCAGATCAGATTTGGTATCAGATCAGATCGCAGCTTCACGATCACTTAAGTGCTGTAGACACACTGTTTTTTCTCTATAATTTGTAGTCTATATTGAGGGACAAAGCTGCCCCTATGTCTGCGTAAGCTGTGAAGAGAAATGACCCTAGATCGAGGTTTGTGCCTTTTATATAAAGAAATAACTTCAGCACAGACCAGATGAATGTCCAGTGTCACCGTTTTATGGACGCAGCATGGAACAAAGGGGAGGAAAACCTTTGTAGCAGACTCAGACATTATCTTAACTTGTGCAATTTAGCTTTACATTTCTACCTGTGCCGATGATTTCTGAAGAGCTGGAGAAACATCTTTAACTGGTGCAGCATGTTTTAAGGATTCTAACGTGGAAGATATGCAACTATCTGTGATAAAGAGGAGAGACAAAACTGCATTATGGATGTAAAAACAAGAAGGGGGGTCTCTAGTAGTGGCACAAATTCAACCTCTGGTCATTAAGCAGATTGTTACCAGCTTCCGTCTCGCTCATATATCTCCTCTGCCTCCTGCGTGTTTCGTAGCGTGTCTCTGGCCTGCAGGTGGTGTGATACTTGTTCCAACTTTCAGGAACTGGAGACAAATAAATAATATTTTATATAACATAACGGATATACTGTAAACATTGGCAGAGAAAAATAAATAGAGGAAAACACAACACACAAATCACTCCTCTCTGCTTCTGGATTGGTTTTTTTCTCTCCACTTATAAATTAGAGGTCTGAAGGGGTTTTAAAAAGTTGTACAAAAAGCTGCACCAAACTTTTCAAAAAACATATCATGCCCGTGTCTGATTTTCTTCATATTGGAAACTTATTCTATGTGTCATTTCTAATCTAATTTTGGAGTAAGTGATTCTGACAAGGTGACATATTTCTACATTTTGAGAAAACAGCCATGATGGGGGCAGCAGGTCAATAAAGTGTTTGAAGAAAATAAGCATTTCAATGTCGGTTTTAAGTGACATGGGTGGGCAAAAGGGAGACCATTTTGTTCCACAGTGTAATTTTTTTTATTACATTGGTACTTTCCCCTTTGAAATGTTAACTTCGTATAATAGCCTCCATGCAGTCTCGGTGGCACCGTACTAGAAGAGAATAGGCTTTCCACATTTTATTGATGCATCAGAAGATGGAAACTGCACATATTTAAAGGCAATAATTGCCCCGGAGGCAACATAATTTCCACAATCTAAATATTGAAATAAAGTGAAACTATATGGATTAAACGCACCACGTGAGGATTCTCTCTCCACTTCTTCCGTGAATAGTGTGCTCAGAACAGCCTCCCCCTTAATGTCACTCTGCTTCAGTGATGCATCAAAGCGGATATTTAGAGGGAGGTCTAGAATACAAATTTAAATCATCATTTAGAGGGAAAACTGCAAAATTTTACAGAGGAACTAAACATAGTTTCTAAAATGGGCATACAGTACGACAGCTTACCAGATGGCAAAGATAAGACAGGGTGAAAGTAAGGGTCTATCTCACAGACACTTCGGTTCATTAAAGCAAAACTCTCCTGCTTGTCACAACCAGTCCAGGTGGGGCCGCGATCTGTGTGGTATAGCAACTCATCACATGGATTTAAAGTTTTGTGGGAGAACAGAGCCTGCGGCAAGACAATTATTATGAGCAATGAAAGGTTAATGGTTGTCAAATAGAAGAGATGTAGAGAAAAACAAAGTAAACCGGCAACAAGACATTGCCTGTGGCAATAAAAATCCATAACACATAAATATGTCTCATTGTTTTCTTCTACAGAATAAATTTGGTATTCACGTTGTCTGGAGGAGCAACAATCATGACATTGGCACAAAGAACATGGCATTAGATAGAAAGGGATACGTAAATAGATGTTCTTTATTTGAGCATACAGTGTTGGTCCCAAAAACACTGACAGTGCCTGGAGAAGCAGGGCAGTGCACGAAAAATGCCCGACCGCTAAGGCAAAGGCAAGAACCAGGACATATTGCGAAGAACGTCATTTTCTACCAGCTCCTGCCGTAGAGGATCATATTTTATTTGTAGGTTTTAAGGCACGCAGGGTGGTTATTGGATTATGTTTGCCACTGAAAAGCAACAAAGTCGTTTAGGAAGTCCTTGACCCTGTACTATTTAATGCTTACCAAATCAGCTTGAGAGCAATTCAAACTTGGCCTATAAAGATTTCGTTTCTGGAAGGCCTGTAGGGGTCTGGCCCTTGCACAGCTGCTCGTGCTGCTCCCATGAGCAGAAGAAGCTTTGACACGGACCCTCTTCCTTTTTTTTTGTTGATGGTCACAGAATCCTTTCAATGAGACTGATCCGTCATCGTGCCGTCTTGACATTCTAGAAGGATACAACGTCTTGAGCTATTGCAGGAGGAAATAATATTTGCAAAAGGTGCTTTCACTGAAATTTTACCATGTCAGTAAAAGAAGCAGTCCATCATAGCTGGTATAAGACATAAAAGACTGCTCCCACCTTGACCACTTACATGTGAGGGCATCCACCGGACACTCTCTTATGTCCACTGGACTTAGCCGAATCCATGGGAACGTTAATAGGGACCATGAGGCTGCTGACCATCTCTGTGAGCTGAGCACTCTGTAACACAAGAGGTTTATAGATATCCTTATACATGTCTTGCTTTTAATACATCCTCCACTGTCCATTACAGCTTCCCCATACCCAATAAACCTCAGAAGTAACACATCCCACACTGCCTGTGCCGAAAGCCATCACTCACACATCAAAATGACCCATCCACCAGCGCCATAAGCACTAGAAGCAGGTGTCTAAGTGCTACACAAGCCACTCTATATAGACATTTTCTCAATGTGGTGCCCAAATACAACACCCCAACTACAAATCACACCTTACATTTTCTCTTTCAGGGCATGGTGCGTGTCACTGGTAGTCAGGTGCAAATCCTGCCTTTAAGGTTTGTTATGAAATGCAAATACATAATAACGTAAGTGAAAATGTACTGGTAAAAATATCTGAAGCAGAAAGTAACCACAGCATGTAGATACCAAAGGGGGGACTATTAGTTTTAAATGGCCTCAATCACATAACTTCATACTGACGACACAATTTTAACATCAGAGGTCGTTCCTCTTTCAGGAATTTTTATTCCTGAGAACAAACATAACAGCAGTGATAAGCCTGCGAGGAACCCCGACTTTCTGTGCAATTCTATATTGCTCTGTATAGACATATTCCTTTTAAAATACTCTTGCTAATTACGTCTACATAATTTGATTCCAGACTACAGATCAGGATCCCTATAAAATCACAAGTCCCTCCATCATGAGCAACGTTTTACATTAGTAACTCCCACTTGTTCAACGCCATTAATATGTGTGAGACACACATACAGAAGCACCTTATGTCCAAAATCACAGGACTGAGGTGTTGCCAGCCTGACTTCTGGATGGCCCAATCTCACACAAGCCTGTGATTGGACTACACATCAGCCAATCCGCTCAGTCAAACACTGGTGGCTGGTGTGTTGTTAGCACGAGTAAGGAGGGGGGGTGGCTTCTACCTCAATGTTGTGTTTCAGACAGTAGAAAAGACTTTAGGTTACCATACCGGTTACGTTCATCCGGTTAGAAATGTGGCATCTAGTGTGTCGTCACTTGTATTTAGCACCCTGTTTGCACAGAGGGTGCATAACCATATTGCGATGGCACATACCATATCTGTCATGGGGATGGCACTAAGATGTCTAGAGGGACACTCTTGGTCAGGATGCACGTGTCCCCATTCTACCACCCCTCCATGGAATTAAACCATCCAGACAGTAGCCTGACCAGAGCCAGAGATCTATCTCCCTGTCTTACTTAGGAATCGGTGTGTAAAAGATTATATATATATTATATATATAATATATATATATCTTAGTGCTCCCTTAAAACTACCTCTCCTTGATTGGAAATGTGCACAAAATACCTCATGAGGATTAACATGAGGAGTCTATTCTGTGTGTGAGATACCCGCAGGCAAACAGGTTGACCACATTTGTTTTACAGGACATATACATTTTCACACACTGCTGACCATCTCAGTTAAATCCCTGCCCTGTAACGTGTGAGACTTTTAACAGAGTAATTGGTTCCTTTCGTTGAGTTTACCAATCTCACATACTGTGTGTTACAGCGCTTTACCTGTACTGGTCAGCAAAACGTACTACCTGCTTTAAAAAACATAGCTAATGTGGTTACGTTAATACCCAATGTTATTAAAAACAAAACACAAAAATACACCAAAAAATAGCTTCCGTGTGCAGAGTTAATATTTTTTTTTTTATAAATTACTCTTTTACTATATCATTACTCTTTAGTTTGCTGCACAGTAGGAGACTGCTTTTGTTGATCTCCAGCAAAGAATGCCAAATGAAGAATAATAATAAAATCTCAGTAAGATAACAGATTAAATTTTTATCAGCTCTCTCCCACATCTGATAAGGCACATCCACGGTGAGCTTTAAAACCCAAGAATGTCTCTTTTCTACATGACCAAGCAGAGCAATTTTCAAATTAATAAATGTCTACTGCACACTACACTACTATGTTAAAACAAATCTGAGAGGGTTGTTAGCGGAGGAAGAATTTGAGATGATTGATTTCTTGTTAATAAGTAACACGTAATTAACTAGCATGTTGTACGAGCACAAATATAAAAATCAAAAGCACCATTGTATGCTAGCCCAGTCACCGGGTGCACTGCTAAACACACCGGTACTTTGTACAGCGGGTTCTCACGGGTCATATTTACCATCGCAACCATTTAATGGTCACCGAGGACAGGGTGTCTCTGTGGACAGGGATCAGGGATGACCATTTGTCTTTAGAATGAAGATGCCAAACTGGCTATATTAGGAACGAAAATGATTTTTTTTACTATTTTATTTATTTATTGGAACCATGAGTTCATTAGAAAATGGCACAGTAATTTAGGCCTCAGCGGTAATATTTTGGGAACCATGGGTGTGCTCAACCCTGAAAGGATGTACTTTAATGGTGCGTAAGGGGTACGTGATGACTGGTTGATATAAGGGGTCCTTTTTTTTAATTATTTTTTAATTGGTCACCATAGTTACTTTTTTGAAACACAATGACCTACTGCAGTATCAGCAGATTATGTAAGATTTGTGCTCTAAGTATTATTTAGTACAAGTAATCCAAAGAAGAAGAAAATAATAACCATCCCCAGGAGAGGATGAAGATTTAACTATTAAGCCGAACACACTTGCATTGTCAGAAAACAATAACATACTGTAATGTGTTTCTGACTTGTTGTCCTTCAACTGTTGTAGCAAAACTTCTAAACACCTAGCACTGGGTACGCATCATGGGCAGTGATCTCCCAAAGGTGGGTAGATACTCAGTTTTTTGAGCGTTATTCCAAAATGGCTGGGAAAAAAGGCAAAATACTTGAAGGCTCTTGACTTGACCACTAGCAAGATCAATAACATCAATGGCACTGCTACTGATCTTCTTGAATAATAAAATTGTTATACAGCGTTAGACTAGTGTGCTCAAAGAATAAAACTTTACAAGAATGCCATTTATGTTTAGACATCCGGTCATAAACACATGATTCAGAAGCCCATTTTAGGCTAAACAACCAATGCGACACAACAGCCTATATTAAAAAAAACCAAGACTATCCAGATCAGTTTACCATGTGAAAAAAGCAGGAGTTAATATTTAATTTACAAGAAGCCGTGGATGCGGAGCTGGCACAGAGGGCTAACTGTTCATCACGGCGGAGGTGAAATACCTTCACGGTTCTGTGCATTATAATTATGTGGCTCGCCATGATGCTGCTATGCCAACGCGTGTATTCCTTTATGCCTTGGTGCGCTACTTTACCTGCTTTTCTATGTTTCTCAGGAGAAGAGTCGGGCTGCTTGGCGACATTTCTAAATCCTTCACCGGAGACTGATTTCTTTCCATTGAGGGTCTCGGCAATCTCCCCGGAGGACTCAATAAAGCTCCAGGATCTGGCAAACTTTGCTCCTGCCTGCAAATGCCTTTAGAGGGTTTGTCTAACATAACAGTTCCCTGGGAAACAACAATAAAACCATCTGGTTTAGCACTCTTATAAGCATTTCAACTATTTCTTCTCAAAAAAGGTAGTAATCCCATTAACCAGAGCTTCACCAAGTGCAGGGAATTTCTTTTACACAACCGATAAACCGCATACACATTTTAAATTGGTGTCATTTGTTTCCATAAATACAGCCAACGCAGTAACTTTAAACAGACATATATCTGAAATCAAGTTTAGAATAGTTTATGTTTTTGTTTGTTTCAGACGAATAAGGACAGCGAGCACAATGTGGAGACTTAAGTCCGAACACGAATCAAAGTCACCGCCACACAGAGCCTGCTGCAGAACTGGTGGGGAGAGATAAGAATTATAATGCAAGTTAAAGATTGGGGGGGGGCAGCTTCATACTCTTATTATTAGGGAACCAAAAGCTACATATAACGGAATATCTAGATATTTGTTGGAGGCCTTTAAGGATGGATTTGTAGATACAAAACGAACGCAAATGACTAGATAGTAAGATTACAAGCAGGGTCCTCTCTACCTAATGTATTGGTTGGTCGGTTAAGTCCGTCGGTTCTAGTCTTGTCATACCTCTTGAATATATGTATTGTATGAAGCTCTTCGGATATTGTTGGTGCTATATAAATAAAATGTAGTAATAATCTGAATATTGTCCTGGGAGTATCATCACACTTTAAGCAAAGCGGCACTGCGTATATGCACGTGATCGAAAATACCTTTGTAGAGCGTATCTCTCGGTGAATATCTGCGAGTTTCTGGATTTTGTATTCCAGCTCTGAGATCTGAGCCTGGAGCCAGACCCAGCGGCTTCCAACGCTTGCTCGGACTGAAAGCCACTTCTGTTCAGCATTACTAAAACACGGAAGACACGGGCGACCATTAGCACTGAAAACACTTTCCAAGCAGTTTCTCATCCAGTATTTAATTTAGAACGCACTTTGGAAGTCAGAGGTTGGGAGTAAAACTGTCCTGTAATTATCTGCCTCAACTACAGACTCGAGACACCCGCATATTCATTCACACAATTATTTGATACTTAAAATGTACCTAAATGCAGGTATTTCTTTACCTATTTCTTTACCAGATTTGGATATGGGAAACACTAACAATACTTAATGGGGAAGTTCCATGGAAAAAAAAGTATTTTTCTCTTAGATCATAAATTCGGTGCATTATACAGAAATGTAGGTTGGCATTTACAAAAACCTGGTTTTATGTCATTTTGTTGAATAAAAGTTATCTGAAGACCTGGAGGCTGCCATTCTCAGCAGTCATGTTATATTTTGGTTGACTGCCCTCAATCAGTATTCCTCCATAGACTTTCACTAATGAGAGTGTCAGGTTGGATGATTCGTATTGAGCAATTCCATTGTTTACTGGTATGGTAAGGCAGAGTGTTTGTCTAACAGAACACATACAAATGACTAATATGTAGCCGTCAAAAAAACATTAAAATTTGCAAAAGCTAGAACAAAAATACAAAACAGGATGATATTTCAAAAAGCATATTTTTAATCTAATACCAGGAATGAGCTAAGCGCTATGAACATATCTTTCACAATTATATCTTAAGGACACTAGACAGATACAACGGAGATAGACTTGTTCAACTGATTTGTTACTAATGGCTTGATGTGGGGAAGCTGCACTACACTAGTCCTTTAGTGTGATATATATATATATATATATATCACACTAAAAACACACACAGTAAAGGCTTAACATTTTTAAAACCTACTAAACACCTGGGTTTCTGTACCAGTAGGAGACAATTCCTAGGACATAATGCAGACACTCATTACTACATGTCAGGCACGGCTGATCGTAGACTAACCGAGGTCCTTGACATAAACCATGCCTCTCAAAAGCTTACAAAGTATGCATTGGCGCATATGTTTCCAGGACCAAAAAATAAAACACTGGCTGCATGTTCACTATTTCACTACTCGGGTGCTCTCTGTATCATTAGAATTATAATCACGGTACATATTACAATGATAGCTTTCTTAGGGATATTAAACAGGACCCGGCTGGTGCCAATCAATTCGCCTCCAAGCTAGAAATCGTAACACGTGACGGATGTCACCACTTGAAACGCATTGAGGTGTTTTCTTATTTTATTCAGCTCCTTGTTGTGGTTTCCCTTTGTGGCAAACCATAGTAGCCTCACGACTTCTAATAGATTGAAGGATACAAATTCACAGATCAAAGTCCCAGAGGCTGTGTGTTTGTATTAACATTTATCCCTCACACAGCGGTGGCCACAATGACTGGGATCAAGTGAATCTCTCAAAATCAATATGATTTCAAAAGCAAACACCATTTTCTAACGCAGCGATTGTATGATCATATTTTAAAAGTGTCGCCCTAACGTGTGAGCAAAGTACACTTTTACTAATCCAGGAGGCTAGATTTGAATATCAAAGTGTTACCTAATCGTGGGCTAATGAAAATAGATGATGAAGAATAACTATTGTTGGACTACCAGCTCCAGGAAAAACTTGTTCCTCTTATTGCTCCTTTATCTATAGGATCCCTTACAATATAGGTCTATAAGTAAACAAAGTTTTTAATTGTAATTATGGTGGAATTGTGTATGCAGAGCAGCAGGCGTAAGCACTGGCTGTGAAAATGTCTGCTTCCATTAACATAGAACCCGAATCCTAATGCTACCTTTGCCGACAATAAATGATACATTGAAAATCCCAGCCTGCCATCCGCTGCAGAAAATATGAAACCATCTATTATTTTATAGGCAGTTTAAACATTATGCTGTCTCAATCTGGGGCAATCAGGAAGGGCTCACCACCGAGAAAATAGCATAATAAGCGTCTGCTTTTGATAACAAACCCCTGTATCCAGCTGCGTATTGAAAGATAACGCGAAGTTTCCATGGTACTGCAATTTACACAGCCCAGCTCACAGCTGGGAATTAATACACTAGTAAGCACTTTTAATACGACCTCGGAGTCCAATTATATGACACAACACGTCTGTGCGAGTCAGCTTTCAAGCGTCGCCGGGCTCTGCGAGACCCAGAAACGCATCACCATCAAAAAAAGATGCGCTTTTTACTGTTCCGTAGGTTACGGGACCATCATAACGCAGCCTGTATAAACACTGGTGAAGAAAAGGGATTACCAGGTAAACAAAAGGAAAATCATTGGTCTCCAGGCTCCATCCATCCATCCATCCTGGGGAATAGTACCAACTAGTGGATTACTCAGCGACACCATGCTGCGGTATCACTATACATTATGAAAAGCCAACCCCAGTGAGCTTCTGCGGCAAGAATAGTGTGGTTGGTCCTGTACAATGGATAATTTAACCGATGAGATTATGTTCAGCTCCTCACCCACTGCATTATTTAGGGCCAGTTTAGCCCTTCTTGAAGGTGAAACTTGTCATTCTTGTGAGCAGGGCTCTCTCCACCTAATGTACCGATTTGTCTTAGTCTGTCAATTCTCGTCTGGTCATACCCCTTGAATTTATGTATTGTATTAAGCGCTGCTTAAATTGTTGGCACTTTATAAATAAAAGATAAAAATAATAATAATAATTTTTGGAGCTTCATTATGAATGACAAAGTGAGGCAGTGAGACCTCAACTCTCATGGAAACTTTAGTGAAAAGAATCTATAGTGTGTCATCCAAACAATGTCAAAAGCGTGTTCCCCAACTTTAAATTTAATAAAACCGAAGTTCCCCCAAAGCCACCCTGTGGAGTGTGGCCTAGAGGAAGATGGGATGGAAGAATGGCAACACAAATTGCCCTTTACCTTCCCAGCTGAAAGAACTCATTTTTGAGGAGATAAACAGCATGGCAGCCATATGAAAAAATAAAGCAGGATTACCCTGGGCTGTGTAACATAAATTATTACAGGTTTGTCCTCCTTGATAACCAAATACCCAAGAATGAGTTATCAAAGAGGTAAACCATCTGGCTCCAGAGATCACAGCATAAAAAATATTTGCTCAGGTATCGTAAGGATTGTGGAGCGGTTAAGGGGCATTGAAGGCTGTTTGCTTTACAGATTCTGCTGTGCTAAGTGAACGTTATAATCCATGACTATGAGCAGGCCATAACTTGCCACAGTACTTTAATTGTGCGCATTAAGAAATCCTGGAAGGCTGTGAGTGTGGGGGTGGCTGAAAAACAGCTGGGCTCAGCAGTGCCAATGCATCAGATTTCACACAACATACACTTTTTTCTCCTACCTTCCTTCCCATATTATGTATTAACATGAAGTTATTGCCTTCTATAAGTACAACTCACAATAGCGTAATTTCAGATATGCAAAATTCATTTAGAAAGTAAGGAACGGCTGGCAATCCTAGTTTATTCAAGAAAAGTAAATACAAGCAGAGAATATAAAAGTAGATTAAATTAGTGTCTGCAAATCATAAAATCTGAATTACACACCAATCGGTCTTGAATGTTCTTTTAAATTAAATCATTCACCTCCTTATACAGGCTTTTATGGGATGCTCCAGCCACCGTATGCACATTAATGTGTGTGATAGCTGAATGCTCCCTTAATTTATTTATTTTTTTGGTCAGGTTGTAATGTCTGGAGGGATTTTACAGAATCACTCCGCATGCATTTGCCAGATTTCTGGGATGGGGTTCACCCGTTGTTGTCATGCGCTGGAACATGTCCTTAATGAGAGAGAGCGCGAGAGAGAGAAAAAGATTGAGAGACAGAAAGAAAAAGAGAAAGAGTGAGAACAGGAGCAAGAGAGAGAAAGAGAAAGACCGAGAACAGGAGCAAGAGAGAGAGCGAGCGCAAGAGCGAGACAGAGGGGGAAAAAAAACAAAACTGCATTCCATTTTCAAAGAACCCACAATCAGATCTGTGGCAAGCAATTTAGTTCGGTAATTTCACCAAGAGTAACACAATACATTCGCTGCCGGTCTCATTCACTATAATGAATGCAGAAAGGTACAATGCTTTCAGTCTTTCATTCTCAATTTGCTGCACACCAGGATTATGATTTCCCAGAAGGAAATCAACAGGTGAAGACATTGGTAAACAAAATGGTATAATTAGTATCCTTCAGGAAGAGACAGGTACCGAAAGAATCATGTGCGGCAGCATCTGTCTCGTGGATAATACATAACTGAATTAGGCTGAACCAGCTAAATGTTTCTTTTCGTTGTTATATTCCACAAACACTGAACAGAGTTTTTGCCTCCAACAACGTAAACACTACTTCTCATCTCCGGCCTGCTGTGGCCGGGTCACCATATCATTATCTACATTGAGTAGGAGTCCTCATAATCCCTACCAGCTGTGTCTGGCAATTACATTGCTTAGCCTTCACTTGAAGCACAATAAAAAAAAGACCTAAAATAATGTGTAAGGTCCCAGTTTTATTATATGTGGAATAACTAATTGCACAAGCAGACCGCCCACTAGCATGTAATTATTTTCAGATTCTACACACAATGAATCAAATACGGCCCACCTACCACTACACACGGGCATTCATATTCTTTAAACGATCAACGAAATCATCGGCAATGGTAATTCTTAGATTAAAGGCCATTGCACACCTACCACTTATCTTGAAATACCCCTGCTTTTCCATCCCAATCCTCATCAGAGCTGCTTTCGGTGACGTCAGAATCCAAGTCTTGCTTGATACGGCCTAGAATCTCCGTTGACGACGCAGAGAACTTTCTGACATCAGCCAACATTGTGGGACCGGCGCCATTTTTGAAACTGCTGTCTGAGGTAACCTTTGAACCGCTCTCTGCATCCTTTCCTGAATGACTATTATCGTGTCTGAGAGACGTGCTGGGGACCTTCGTATTTCGCATCTGATGACTCACAAAACATCTTATCTGTTGACTGCAGTGTTCTGCAGCATGATTTGCCAAAAGAGATTGCAAACGTTTCTGATTTCTTTTTGCTCGATTTACAAGCGCTTGTTGCTGTTTGAGGCAGTGCAGAAGGCGAGAATTAATCTCACTTCGTTTGTGAGAAACATCCGCGGAAAAATCTGAAACACCATCAGGCGAAGAACAGCTACTGGCACATGGAAAAGCGAGCAGGTCTTCCTTCTGGCTCCCATTCAACATAAAGTTTGTATTGAGGAGTCTGCCAATGTCTTGAGTCTCCGTCACGGTTATATTCCAGAAGTTGTGCACGTCCGCTATAAGCTGGCTCATATTTTCCGGAAACAGCTCTCTTTTCACCTTTTTTTCAGGCTGTAAAGCCATACTCATTAACAGAGGGTGCATGTCTTTCTTCGCATATAACATCTGCCTGCATGTGTCCTGCTCCTCAGTCTTCCACCCGGGACCACTACGCTGTAGATTCAAGGCCGCACTTGAGGTCACAAAAAAGACCGTTTCATAATGTGGAGAGCACTGGGAGCCAATGTTCTTTAAGCTTGTAAAATCTGTATGATGGCTCTGCTCTGTATCATGTACCATGCTGGGCCCGTTGGCTTTAGGAAGACTGATCTCCACAGCCTTGGAATTATCCGCATCTAAGTTACTATCAGAGCAGAGACTTCTTAATGTCAAGGAAGGGGAAAAATGAACTTCAGGTCCCTGTGCTGCTGTTTCAGTAAGGGCTGGAGTCATTATGGCTTCTCGGGGTAGGGAGTGCGCTCTGTAGAAAACAAAGCATTTATGTGAGACACACCAGTAACTGTAAATCCCCTTACAACGGAAAGGAAAGCCTTTATTTCAATGATCCACAACAATCCAAAAGGGAGGCAGACAAAGCAAACTGTTTACAAACATTTGTGCACTCAAAATACAACAAAAGACTATTTACTATAAGATGACAAAACACAGCATTAAAAATAAACAGACTGACAAACCTGACAGCAAGCTTGACTTTTTTTTTTTAGGAGCCAGAGAGAAGTACAAAGCATTTGGAACCAAATCTTAAAATCTAGGAGCCATGGCTACCTGACTGCTGGGATTTTTCTATCTGTTAATATTGCAAGAATTGAATGATCAGGTAGTGTAAGAAGCAATGTTTAACTGACATTTCCATATTACTTACAGTTCATTAGCTTAGTTAGCAGAAGATGCAGCAGAAAAACAATATTTTCTCAGTCATCACAGTTTCTTCCTTTTTTGTTCTTTATTTTGTGGTTAGGGTCTTAGACGGCGTTGTGAGATGCAGGTTGAGAAGTATTGGGAAGGGCACCAAGCCCCATCGGCTTTCTATACAGAGAAAACAGGATGAACAAAAAGTACACCGATTCATGAGATGAGGGGCAGCCTTCCTCCCCACAGAAACCTGTGTTAAGAAATATGGAATTCGACAACTTTGGAAAGTTGCTTAGGGCCCCACTGGCCTAAGGGCGTCAGAGGTTGTGAGATACAGATCCCCCATAAGTGTATACCGCTACGGAATTTGATGGCGCTATATAAAACAATAAATAATAATAATAATACGACTAGAATTTCTAAACTTTACCTGCCCCAGCTACTTTTAGTGGAAATGCGTTTGGGCCGAACATATCTCCTGGCACATGATATACTTACCACACTTCAGCTCGGCGTGCTCCCTAACATGACCCTCATGCGTGCGCACGGAAATCGCTCCTATCAATTTCAATAGGAACACTTTCCTGACGGTGATTGGCTGCTTCAACCAGCCAATCAGTGACCAGAAGCATTGGATCTTAGAAAGTACTTTTTTCCCTTCAAACTATGAATATGAAAGTTCTTTTATATGTATGGATTGGTAAGGGGGCTCCCGGGACCCTTTAGGCATACATTCGAAACTCCCTAACAGGCCTGCGTTTGCACCGGATGCCTTGCATTTTTTTCTTTTTTAAAATAAAACTGCCCATCCATACAGAATGATCAAAGTTTCCATGACAACCCCCCTTCAAACACCCTAAAATTATAAAAAGTGGTTAAAGAGTACAATTGAAAACTTTTACTAAGAATTACACATTTTGAGGTATTTTGTTATAACCCCACTAATTTCCAAATTTAAAAAAATGGCTAATGAGCCAAATAAACGCAAACACGTCACACCACCTTTTGCGATCGTTCCTGTGCCAAACACCATCGATTTAATGTTTCCAGTTGGCCCCACAATGCGCACCACCCACGCACAAAGCTTCCGTCCAATCATCTCGCACATTTAAGAATAGTCCGCATCCCTTCCAGCAGGGCGCGCTTCGTGCCTTAAGAAGTCGCGCGCTCTGATTTGTTGCGCGGGCACTACACGCGCTCCCGATTTACTGAGGGAGAAAGAACGGCAGAGACTGAGGATGATAAAGAAGGGTTAACGAGCCCAGGGTTTTTCCTCACCTGCCCTTCTGCCGACTGTTCCGATTTTAACCAGGCACTGTATGCGCAGCCCAAGGCGTGTGAAACCGACCCGTTAGCAGCTTCACTGTAACTGAGAACAAGTCCCGCCCTCCTTTATGTTTTTGCGTTACTCCTTTACACGGTACCCGCCTGACAGCCGCCGCTGCCCAACTGACGGCTAGAACTCACTACGGAGGGCTGAGGCGCTGCAAAGGCAGAGCACCAATAAGAAGCCGCAGTTAAGTAAATCTGACTAATCGCATACGTCGTGGGCGGGGAGTATCTCGTCCTTTGCTTTCAAGGTTTTATTCACGCTTGACCAATCGCATAGTAAATAGGCTCGTTTCAGGACATTTTGGACATCTACTAGCCAATAGAAATTGCCAACTGCGCATAATGAATTCTACTGCGCGTGTAGTGTTGTAGGCGGGGCTACAGACAATCACAAAGTACTACATTAGTAAATATTATGAATGGAGCGATCGCAGCCGGGGCCCCGACGGTCACTACAGCGCTTGCGCTGTCAGTCTGTACAGATTATCAATGGCGGAGGACTTATGATTTGTATTCAGCAACCCCCCTCGAGTATAGCGATACCCTAAATGCATAGGTATGGCATGGTTTTTTGCAAGGTCAAAATTGGAACTTGCTCATCGCAGTTTTCCAACTCAGACTTTTGACAGATCACTTTGCTAGCTCCATGTCTCATCATACTTCAATTTAACCCCATAAAAACTCAGTAGAGATACCATATTTTAATTTAACTCCATAAGACTATATATTCCCTAAATGCACACCCCTTAAAGAGGTCAAAGACACCCCACTTACCTTTCTAGGTGGCCCACTTCAACGACAAACCTAGCAGGAACACAGGAATTTGAGTATTTTTCCTCCACCTTTTCGCATGCCAGGCATATTTTGGAATGCATCATATTGGGAAGAAAGAAAATACAACACATTAATCACACATGTCTACCGAGCACATTTTTTTTGGTATGGCGGTGTTACACGATCACAAGAGACCCCCCCAAAATCATTAGAGCGCAAAGTGGTTTCATTTTCTTTACAGTTGGATACTGTAGGTGGAGCTCATGTAAAAATACTCCTAAACACCAAAAAAACCCAATAAACTATATGTAAATGTGAAAACACATCACCTGAGAATTGTTTTTATTTATTTTTTTTGCATACAAGTTCCGTCCCTGGGCTTTGGTGCAATTCTTTAAAATGTTTTTTGGTGTCTTTCCTTCCTTGGGTTTGTAGCTAATTTTTCAAACGTTTTTTTAGTGACCCAACCTTCTAGCACACAAATAATTAACCTGACAGCTTAGTGAATATACCTAGCAGTTAAGGGTTAGGAGATAGCGCCTGGGTCCTGTTAATGGATTGTCATAGTATTTGGTATGGTTAGATGTTTAGGTTAAGTTTAGGTTATAGTTAGTGTGTAGTGTTAGCGATAGGGATGACGTTCAGATTCAGTCACTAGCTATTGATCAGTGACCATTTTTTTTTAGGTTAAAACTGCAAAAAAAAAATTGGGAGTACTGTGCAGAAGTTTTAGGCCGGTATGAAATATGCTGTAAAGTAAGAATGCTATAAAAAATAGACATGCAAATTTTTTAAAATAATTTAACAAAATGCAAAGTGAGTGAAAAGAAAAATTAAATTAAATCAATATTTGGTGTGAACACTCTTTAGCTTCAAAACAGTGTCAATTATCGCAAGATTTTTGGCATATAGTTAGGTGTACGATTAAACAATAACCGGTGCTAATGATCATTAATTTAATATGTAGCTTGAAACACAATGGGGGAGGAATAAAATTGGGTGAAGAACAGATTGAGCCTGTAAGATGGCTCCCGTAGGAGCAATCAAAAGCGTGAGGGGCTGGTCTGCCCGGCAGACAGCAGTGCCTGCGTGATTGATGTGATTGTGGACATACTTTCCCAGGTAAGTCAATGGTCCTCTAGGGACATTTTCTCATGACGTACTTGGTAAGTTAATTGTCACTAAGTGGTTAAAAGTACTAATATCCCCGACCCCTGAAAGTCTAATGTGCCTGACCACCTGTAAAGTAAAATGCATAGAAAAGAAGCACTTACCTGACCTTGAAGTTGCAGCCCTGCTGTAGAAGCTTCCCTGCTTCTCCTCATTTGTTGCCACTGGATGCTTGAAGCAGCCAATAAGTGGCAGGAAAGGACTGTCACTGAAATCTAAGAAGACCCTCACCCAAAGTGTTCACCGAGCCAGCACGTGCAGGAAGATACGTTTGGCTGAACGCTACTCCTACACTGCAAATAGCGTGCACATGATGTGTATTCTGCAGAATCCCTCAAATGCATTTACATCAACTATTGATAGAGGAGAATAATGCAGAGAATTATTTAGAGGTCCAGATAGAGTCAAGATATTTCAGCTTTCTAGAAAGCAAGGTTTCAGAGGTGAAGTTCACAGGTAGAAGGTCTGAGCTCTTCTTCCCAAGATACAGCAGGTCTTCAGCATTCTGCTACAATTTTCCAAATGATCATACATAGATGGGGTATCCCCAAAATAGACCTTACAGTCTCCAGGTTCAAGGCTCAAGTCCAAATCACCTTTTCAATGAATTTGGAAGCTTGGCCGGTGGCTCTGGACAACCTTTCTCAGTAGTGGGATTTTCATTTCAGATTCATTTTTTTTCCTCCCTTCCATCATATCTCCAGGGTTGTCTAGAAAATCTGAAAAGAAGCTTCAGTCATCCTAGTAGTTCCGAGTTGGCCGCAGAGCTTGCACATTTGTTCAACCTCAGCTCTCAGGCTCAGTTAAGGCATCCAAGTATGGGAAGATTTCCTTTACCAAGGCCTCCTTTTCCAATGGAATGGTTCACCTGACGAACTGCCTGCAGTCACAGATACTCTTCTTCTTGACAGAAGTAAACTAATTTCCTTAAGATACCTCAAGACCTAGAACATGTTTTGTTCCTGGTGTGAGTCTAAAGTTTGCTCTGCTTCATTTTGTCCATTGCCATTGTTTCTGGACTTTCTTCAGGAGGGCTTTGCTCGTTGGCTACAGCCGACCACAGCAAAGGTTCAGATCTCCATCAACGCTCTGCTAGACTTTGAACTTACTTTCAAAGAGTTTTAGGTGTTTTTCACAGACACTTGAAAGAACTTCGCTTGGGCTTTTGTTCTTTCCATGTTCTTTCTTCTCCAAAAACAGGAGGTGAAGCATTACAACAGTGGAACATTTGTGTACATTCATAGTGGGGGGGATATAGGACCCATTTTTCTTGTTTATAGATATGTCCCAGTGATAAACAAGCTTTATACACCAGCTATTGATCACGGTAGTTAAATGTCTATTGGTCATAGTCGTTAAAGCAAACGTGAGACGGTTACAAGTGTGGCTGTAAAGCGACACCAGCATGTCGTGTTCATATGAGGATGTTGCAGGACGTTAAACTTTAGAGGAAAATTACATCCAAACAGGAGAAAGCACTGAAAAATCACGACTAAAAACAACAAATGCAAACTACACCATATACTTTTGTGTTAATAATAGGAATTTGTTTAAAGTTTAACTACAAAACGTGAATATGTGCCATCACTCTGTAATGAACATGCTGAATGCACCATCACGTAAAAAAGGGACATTTGATGCGGCTCAAGGGTCACTCTGGATTTAGTTATTCGTGAGTAATAGTGAGGTCTCATTTTAGAGCCTATTAAAAGGTCAATCACATCAATCTTTTCTTCAGGGATCATCGCCTACCTGCGATCCCGCACGTCAGTCAGCACTGCCAGGTACTCGCGTATGCATACGCTGCTGATCCGAGTCATCAGCATGAAGCAGTCTTATGATTTTAAGGCTGGAATTTCGTTTGTTTAAAAAAAGCCCAAACGTTATTTGTTGTGGGATCGTGTTGTAATTTTTTTCTTGAACTTTGGAAAAAGTATTTTAACAACATTTCATGAAATTGAACAGTCTGCCTAAGTGTTATAAGTACCGCATTGCCACATACAATAGTTGTTTTAGCTGAAGTGTCTAAAAAGTAGTAGATGCACTGAGGTTCTTGAAGAACATCTCGTCCCCCGGCTGCACTGAATGGTCTTAAATCCTCTGCTTGCTCACCCAATGAACATTAAGACAACATGGCTCATTACTTAATGTATTTTGCAAGAGAGCTTTTTAAAACCGTCGTGCACCATGAATATGAATGGTCCTGCCTTTTTGCGACTGCAGGGACACGTAAATCAGTGTGCCACTAGAAGAATATAAAAAGATGTAGACAAACAATTAAGGACTTGGTCAGCAACCATGGAATAGTAGTTAGATATCTCAAAAATTACTACTCCCTACAACGCCATGAATAACACAGATGGTTAAAGTTTTAATTCTTTATATTAGGTTTACCAACAAACTTTAGATGTATATTTGTTAAATCACGATGATGTATCAAAAATGTATTTTCAAGTGAGAAAGTCTCTATGGCAGGTTTCAAGCACGGGCTGCAAAAGAGAACTACTTCTTCACAATATCTCTTGCAATGAGTTCCTTCATAATCTCATTGGTACCACCATAGATTGGCTGAACACGAGAATCTACAAAAGCTCTGTAATAAAGCGGGAAAACAAAATCTTAATATATTATCGGAATTTTCTCTGAAAAGAAATGTATACACACACACACACACACAGGTATCTGCTTTATAGCCAAAGAACATAGCTTTGGGGACATAATACATTTTTTACTGCTTCTTCCCATCACAGGCCAAGTACATTGCTTATAAAAATCAAAAAGGTTTCGTGAAGTTATTTTACAATGTATAGATTAACATATAGAAATGTCCATGGCAGGCTAAAGTGAGTAGTTTAAATACGATAATCATTGTATCACACTTACTTGGCAATGGGGTACTCCCACATGTATCCCCATCCTCCGTGGAGTTGGACACCCTGTGTTGCCACAGCATTCTGGAGATCAGAGGCCCTAAAACACATGATCAGAGGTTATTTAGCATAAGTATGTCAAGTACAATAATACTCACTTTCTGTACATAAATAAAAAGGGGTATGAGGTAAAATTGTTTTTTTTGGGTTTTTTTTCACCATAGGAACCAATGAGCTGTCCTTTCTCATTAGATTATTAAGTTTGCTATAGACCATTTTTTTCAAACACAGAATCATTTTATATACATAAGCCCGGTTGTATCCTAGCAAATATACACACATACATATACACATTTTATGTCATGATTAACATTCTTGTAAATCGTAATATTTACATAAACTGTATTTTGCATCATTAATCTGGTTAAGTGGATCCCACAAGAGCTCATTTTGATTGACATTTGTACTACAAGTTGAGGATCCCTTATTCAGATAAGGGATACTCACAGGTGTGGGGGGTTTGGAAAGAGGTGTGTCTCCTGTAATTAGTAGACCCCATTTGTCTTCACCTTGATGTCCACTCTGTTATTCAGGCTTCTCCTTGCGGCCCCTGAGCGCTTCTGGTCCATTGTTCTGGCCTGTGGCTCTGGGTAACCCCAAAGCGCTCTGGGTCCTGGGGGGAAAGCCTGTACACCAGAACGGACACAGATCCATTATCCGAGATTATCCCTTATCCGAAATACTTCTGGTTCCAAGCAGGTTCTCAACCTGTACTAACCTTTATCACACTAAGTGCGCCCCGGAGAATTTGAGTGCAATGATTCTTCGATATATCATTATAAAAGATGCACACGCTTTACATACACATCATTTCACGGCCCCCCTCATTGTTTCTAAAGAAACTAAAAACACAGTCTTTCCCTCCCCGCTCTCCAGACGTGACAAATCTGTCCAGAGCCTGGTGACCTTTTGGATTAAGAAAAACAAATTCTGTAACCTCGGCCAGACTGAATTACCTAGCACAAGCTGGAGGAATGCACCCATGGTACTCAAAGGGCTTTATAGGCTTATAAAGAAGGCAATGTTGACGTCCAATTTCCCTTCAGAAGACAATGACTTGAAAAAGTTCAAGTGGAAACAAACACCAAATTGTGAAAGAGCTGCAAGGACAGCTCCATGGAGACCAAGGCCAACGTGAAACGGCTTCACCCAACCAGTAGTTATAGGTTACTCTGCAAGCAAGCCGCTATCACTCAGAGACCAGGTCAACAACCTCCTTGTTGTGTCCACCAACATGTTCTCCATTTGATATTGTGTACTTAAATCTTTCTAGAATGTGGTTAATCTTCAGTACACGGATGCTCTATTGTGTGTGGATTTTTATTCCAAATACTTTTCTCATGCATACCAGTATTTTGCCATGGAAGCAGTGCCAGAGTCCAGACGTTTTTCGGCATGAAGATGGAGACAGCTGTCCAAAAAGGCACGACCCACACAGATCTGTGTTTTCATCTCTGCCAGCTTGTGCTGAACAGTCTAGAAAAGAAAGAAAAAAAGGAAAGTATAATAAAAAAAAAATAAAAAAAAATCAAGCACCAAAATGAATTATTTAATGCAAGATTTGGACTTCTCAATGTGAAGCTATCCCTTTCATACACTATTGCTATACTTATTGGAATGCAAAAAAACACTCTAGTCCCCGAATTTGTATATTACACAATTGGAGTTCTGAGCATGTGCAGAAAGTGTACTGATGAATGCTTTTAGTAGAAGCAGCCAGGATAGGAGTCCTATAAGTAAAGCACGTCGCAGCAATATGCATGCAGTAAAATGCACCGCAGTTCATGCAAAACGGACTCCAATACGCCTGAACATCAAATCATCTCACAAAACACAGATTATAAGAAGAAGAAGACCAACAGTTTAGAAGACTTTAAAATTAGTTTCTAATATCGCACATTTTTACAATAAGGATACATTAGATATGTATACATGGGCCGCCAATCCACCCCCCCAGGGATATCGTCTATTTCTCGGCACTTTGGTTTAAGTCACTGCCCAGCTAACCATTAGGACACGGGTTCAATAACTGGACCTGTTCAACGAGGTGCCTACGGATGCATCTGAATAGACAGTGGAGGCGCATGTACGTTGTACCTGTAAATGTGCAATTGTTTTGCCAAATGCTTTTCTTTGCGTCACATAGTTTCTGGTTTCTTCAAACATGAACTCACAACTAGCAAGGGCCATATCCGCAATCAATAACCTTTCCTGGAAGGAGTGCAAGAAGACAGATTGGCAACGACCCGGAGACAGAGACCGCAAGGCTTTGAAATGGGTTTCTCTCTTTTAAATTGGGTTCAGTGTGTAAGACTCACCTGGGGGAGTTCTGCCATCAAGTAATAAAAACCTTTATTTTCTTCTCCTAGTAAAGCATCAGCTGGGAGTCGGACATCTTCAAAAAACAACTCTGCTGTGTCCTGAAAAGAGATGTCAAGTAGATTCCTATTAAATGCATCATTATAGGGGAGGGGGCTTATAAGCCATTTAATGTTTACTGCAAACCACATAAAAAAAGAGATATTAAACTAGTAGTTGCGTAAAATGTCGAATATACGTTAGATAATAGATCCCAAAACTCAGGTGCCTCCACCAGCCAAAAACATAAAATAAATCTTTCAAAAATGCAGCGCACACTAGAACATCTCTATATTATATATAGATGTATAAAATAGATTTTAATGCATGATGAGCTTTTATTTGAACCACACGATGCAAGTTTTGGCGGAAGGAAAAAGCAAGCTTAGGTAATAAAAACGGGGGTATAGTACCTGTGCCTTCAGACCAATTTTTTCCAGCTTCCGGCCCTTCACAAAACCTTTGGTGCCGTCGTCCACAAGAAAGAGGCTGATGCCGTGAGCTGGGGTACGGGCTTCACGGTTTGTGACGGCAACAACAATAACTACATCACTCATCCAGCCATTAGTAATAAACACCTGTGGAAAGACTTAATCAATTTAAATAGGATTGTTTCCTTTTTCCCAAATCTGACATTTCTAATAGTATTTACAGGTTAAAAAAGCAAGGTGGCGATATGAAAAACCCACCTAATGTGGGTACCATGGTGAAAGATACTTTAACCTACTTTGTTGCAGGATCTGCAGGATTATTTCTACTTATTGTATTATCTCACACTTATTGTTGCACTACTGGTTGTTTTTGTAAAAGTGCTGTGAGAAGAAGTGAGAGAACCTCATGGTAGGACACCGACTAGATAATGTTGACCAAGCCACAAGCGGCTGCCAACCTTGGCTTAATATTTTCTTTTTAATGTAAAACCTGCCTAGAAAGTCCTGGTAAATGCTGATTAATATGAGCAATGGGTTCTGAGATCAAGGACGATCGTTTGCCTTTACAGAGTCTGAAGGAAATGTCAACGAACAGGCGGTGAAACGGCCGTACCTTACTGCCATTGAGTATCCAGTCACTTCCGTCTTTCTTGGCATTTGTGCGAACTCCTTGTAAATCACTAAAGACAACAGGAAGAGTCAGGTTAGTTTAAGCTCGTTTAATTTCCGGCAGAATATTAAAAACAGGCAATACTGACCTTCCAGCCCCAGGTTCGGTCATTGCAATAGCACCAATGCATTTGCCGGCGGCCATATTTGCAATATATTTCTCTATCTGGCTCTTGCTGCCATAGTTTGAGATATAAGGCATCACAATGTCGGAGTGAAGGCTGAATCCTGGGCCGGTACAATTCACATACATCCTGAAGAAACACAAATATAATATAAGAAAAAAGTCAGGAAAAAAAATCCCTAAACTCGCACACAATAAAAATGGCAAACAAACCCTTGTTGAGCTGTCATTTTAATATTTACTATGAAGACTTATTTGGCAATAACCATCAGTACATGCTTTTCTATCTCAAAAAATAGAATAAGGAGAAATCTGGTTGGATTCAATGATTATTTCCAGGATTTAGGTGTTCCATAGTATAAGGAACTATATTGCAATACTGCAGTTAGTTACCAAAGTGTTAAGTTCAGCAGAACAGCACCTGATATTTATCAAGCCAGTTTGATTTTAAGACATAACCCGGTTTTACTTACTGTTCCTCCCATACGATTGCAGATGACAGAATGTCTCCGCCAATGCCTCCATGTTCTTCACGAATAGCGGTACCCAAAAGACCCTGCTGTCCAGCCTTCTCCCACAATTCGCGGCTTACCTGACCAGCTTTCTCCCATCTGCAAATACAGAAAGAGAACTAGTAATGACAGTGCTTCCCCCTAGTGGAATCAGTGGGTACTACCGTCAAAATATCAGCCCACCACTGTCCTCTACTCATGGCACACAAAAGAACTAAACATTGGGCACATTTTCAGCGCTTATGCATAAAACATTAGAGGGCAAATTTATTCTTGAATCAAAGTCAGAAGCAGTAGGATACAAAAACACAATACACACAGGATTATGCATAACAAAAGTGATTATTACATAGCAAATACATAAGCATCTTCTGATTAGTTGCTATGATCATAACACCACTATGAGTCCATTTTTATACATATTGGTTGCCTGTTTATTTCTGCTTATACAGAAAAAATGTCAGCACTAAATGCTGCATTGGACTAGCACTATTGGGTCATTAAAAGAGCATTTGAGTTTTCAGAAATTCTTTCCAAAGCTCTCTTGCATGTTCCAATGTTAATGTATGACATCATGGAATTCTCACTCAAACTTCCTCTACGTACTCTGCATGGTAAGGGACTACTTCCTGTTGGAAGAACTTCCTGGCACTCTGCCTGAAAATGTCATGATCAGCAGAGAAGATACGTCTTGTGCCTATGTCCATTAAGGTCTTGGCATGAGAGGGCTCCGGGCGTAGCGGCTCGCCTCCGGCATCTGTCTGGCTGTGTTGGTACCTTAAATAAATAAAATATTTATATTTAAACTTCTATGATGAAAAATACATACAACGTATCATACCCAAGTTTTATTCATTATCAGTAATTATATTAATTCATTTTCTAGAATTATGCTCAGTTTAATAAACATCATAAAGATAGACTGTAAGCTCACAAGAGCAGGACTCTGTCTCATGGGTTAATGCCAATTGCTGTACGCATTATATCTTAACAGTATTGTTGATTTTACATTGTAATAGCGCTACGGAATCTGCAGGTGCTCTATAAATTAAATCTAATTTCAGCGGCAATGTTTATCCATTTTGATGCCATACTTATGCTTAAGGTCTTGAATCTCCAATAATTTAATAAGAAGCCAGCCTGTATTTTCCTTCTAGAGGACTAGCAAATCCTAATGTTCATTAGAACTCAAACTCTTCTTGTCATATATCCACGTAACCGCCCCATTTACTTTACATTGCTTTCTTCAAGTGCATAAGTTTAAGGTTATGCATCTGTTAAAGTTCATTATTAAATATCAAATATTGAAACCATATATAGTTATATAATATTTAATTTCTCCTGGAGCGTAGCTATCTGGAATTCGGCCATCCGCAGAGAAGAAACATCGTGTTCTGAATTTAATCCCTTACAATAATTTGTGCCAGTGGTAAACATGAAGGTCCCACTTCAAGGTCATCAACAGACAAGTTTCAAACAAGCGAGTCCAAGAGAGAATCCCAAGTGTCTCTCTCTTTAGATTGCAACTAATTAAAAAGTAATCCTCTAGGTTTGTACGGTCGCTGCACATTATAACGTTCTTATGCGGTTTCAGCATATGCCGGTCTAAACGCTACGCATGCTTTCATATGATATAGGATGTCATTGTTGTCAAAACATCCCCTGCACCTCTCCATCGCTTACGGATGTTCTACATCAGGGATCCTCAAACTCGGCCCTCCAGCTGCTGCAGGACTACATCTCCCATAATGCTCCTTCAGCTAAGGGGCTGGCTGACGAGTATGGGAGATGTAGTCCTGCAGCAGCTGGAGGGCCGAGTTTAAGGATCCCTGTTCTACATCAATGGTATCGCCTTCATATCAACAAGTAAATTAGAGATTGCCTTGAATACTCCCACCGCAAAGTACACACTCCCCACAAATCAAGTGGGCTTTCAGCTTCAACTTGTAAGTTTTTCATAAATTAGAATTCATTTCAAATCTTCTTCCCATTAGATCATTTAAAGATTGATTATTTCCAAGAAAAGATTGAGGTTTTGGGCATTTCTATATTAGGTTTTTCTAGATATCCTCACTTTTATGTCTTAACAGACATGCAATCTAAAGAATAAAACCAACAGAGGACAAGTTCCAAGATTTAGATGAGGAATACGCGAGCAGTTAAGGACCATCAGACATAAAGTAACAACAAAATAATGATAAGTGATAGATAAAAAAAAAACTTATAATATTAGAATGTTGTTTTTTTTAGATATACATTGTTTCTCAGTATTGTGGATATAATATTGTAAGTTATTTATTATTTGATCTGGCGCGAAGTTATGATTACTTTGTTATTATTTGCAGGTGTTGTGTACTATTGTTATCCTAGCAGCAGGGTTTCACAATTTCTCTTCTGGCCGCTCCTTAATTGTTATTTTATTATCAGACATATAGGCCTGAAGGTTAAATGAGGTCTACGAGGGTATTAATGATCTCCAACACAGAATGGATCACATGCTTAGAGTACACGCTACTGCCATTCTTTGTATTAACCCTCTGAGGGGCGTCCACATGTTACTATTCGTGGCTTATACACAAACAAGCATATTGTAATCAACGCCCAAGATCTGTGCTCACCGTATGGATCAAACATATCAATCCACACTACTAATGGGAAAATGAGCCCCTGGAGTGACTGAGTTAATCAACCATGCTTTATTTTAAAGTCAGCTGGAGGAAAATGGTTGCTTGCTATTGGACTAAATGATCCATTCGGCTGGCAGTGTTAGGAGTAGTAAAAATTGATGATTTTATAGATTAAATAAGTCAATGTGTGAGATTGAAGCTTTGCATGCTGTACCTGCCCCTTTATCTCCCAGTGCCAGAAAAAGTAGGACAGAGGTCACAGCAGTGACAGAGAAGGATATAAACAGAATATCAAAGGTCCTTGAGGAGTGAGTAGATTGTGAGCTCACCATATTTATTGCCCTGGAACTTATTACAAATGATTGAGATTATATTAAGAAAATGCTGATTACTTCTGAACTTCATTGTACTTTCCAATGTACCTATTTCACACAGCATGCCTTTTGTTTGGGGCACAAGGGGAATTGCACATACTGGGTAAGGCAGTATGATGATGTGTAGAGAAAACCGTGACATCATTCTGCAGCAAATGGTTATATAATACATATATATTATATATATATAATACAAGTGAAGCTCAGCTCTTATAGAAGGAGATAAGAACTTACCTAGACTGAACTCCACTCCATAAGGGGGTCTTGGTAGACACACAAGGGGTATGCTTGGAAGAGACTTTATTGAGATGTTGAACTGATCTCCCCAGAAGACGTAGCCTGGCAGCCATTGTGGATATTGTTCTGTTCTAAAGTGCAGGAATGACAGGTCCTAAGGCAGGAAGTTGAAATAAGAGGAGGAGAAGGGGGAGGGGATGGTGCCTGAAATATAGGCTTTAACGCCCTTCTTTTGATAACGTTTATAGTGCAAGGTCGCCCTCTGGTGGCCTTTTGTTGTAATTGTTGTGTTATAGCTTTGTACCTGCTGATTTGGGATTAGAGCGATGTAGTAATATATACTGGTTCGCTGTATTATGATGGAATTTAGGGGTCCCATCCAGGAATAAGACATGACAGGTCAAGGAGCGACACACAAGTAGGGTGATGAAATGAAATGTTTAACAAGAGGCTGTAGCTTTCAGGGGTGTTGTTGCAACCTTCAGTGGGCATCAAGAAAAGGCCTCTGTACAATACATAGCCACATGGATAACACAACCTCCCAGCATAAAGCTATAGGGGACGGCGCCTTAGACCTCATGATGATGCTGTACTGTCAATCATCAGTGAAGACAAAGGTGTGGGTGCCAAGTGCCATACTAAGACCATGGTGGATCACTGGGTCCCCAATCTTTCTTTTCTGGAGATGCACTCCTCCCCTTGGGTCCTACCATGGCCCCTCAAATGGAGGGCTTGACCCTCTAGGCCCCCTTAAAAGAGGGGGAGCCACTGAGGTGTCTAAGGGGAGGAGTGCATCTCCAGAAAAGAAAGATTGGGGACCCAGTGATCCACCATGGCAACTGGAATGCCGGCATATCTCTCCCACCAAAAACGAAGTATTCCGGGACCCAGATCCAATCTGGCATTCCCAGTTCAAAAACCATTTAAACATACCAAGCGAAACACACGCACAAAAACAAAAGTGCAATGTTCTATACATCAAAATATGATGGCACCAGCCACCAGGGCAAGTGAGGAAAAATGATGTAGCAGAAGAGTTTATCTGTACACTGTATACTTACCAATACCCCAAACTGAGACGTGACTGGTGAACCCTTCACATGCCAAAACTGTGCCAGTTAAGAGCCAAACAAGCATGTTTTGGTTAAACCTCCCTGGGGCTCAGAAGGACCTCAGGCTTTAAATTACCTCAACCTTATGGCCAAAAAATCATGTTTACCCTCTTATAGATACTGACAATGCCAAAAAGGTCAAGAAAATTATATATATATATATATATATGTATATGATATTATATATATACATATATATATATATATATATATATATATAACCTCTTTTTAAACCCAGAGGGGCTGGGCTTCAATCCTAAAAATGGTGAAAAGGTGAGGGTGCTACCCAGGGATATGCTGCCCCTTCCTTCACCTCAATGGAGGGCCGGAATTTCTATCTTCTCTGCCCATTATGGGCAACCACTGAAGTCTTCATGAAGAATTATGGTGCAAATAAAACACATGGACATTTTAAACAATATTTTTCATATTTTTACTTTTGGCAGGCAGGTTGATGAAATTTCATACAATGTGAATCATGGGCTGGCCCTGTAATTGCACTTTTATGGGGTTTTTTGTGTGCCTGTGTTTATTACTGTTTCCATTTTTCTGATGTTATTTAAAATGATACAATGAGACACATTTGTTTACACATCGGCGGTACTGTAATGGAGCAGAGCCTCTGAAGATTCAGCCCTCCTGCTCTAAGATCAAGTGAGTATTTGGTCAGAAAATGAAAGCTTGAGCGTCTGGCCTTAAGGCTGAGGACACAGGGAAGCCTGAGGTTGGGTCCACCCAATGCAATAGCATGTACTGAGGTAAGTGCAACATTGACACATGGTCCCTGCTCCTGTAGTATTTTTTTTCTACAGTGGCCTGGTCTATGGCTGATTGGTGGTGGTATACATTTTATAATTCCAGAGATGGGCTGGGGCCTTAGTGGTACTCTAATCTCTTCTCTTTGTCACTAGCTTGGCCATAGGCTACAGCCCGTAATTTAATTATCCATAGATGCACTTTTTGTTTTGTGCTTTTGTATGTCAGAGTGGATTTTTATACTGTTTTGCAACTATACTGGAGATTATGCTAGTCTGCTAATTCCGTAGTCTGGTCCCCTGGAGACTTAGTTTTTGGTGAGAGAAGTGGGCTAGCCTTTGTTTACCTTCATCCTTGATGACTTCAGATGGTCCTCTTGGAGAAAGACCTAGAAGATCTCAGCCTCCCTTGGGCTTTGGCTATGTAGGGAATTAATTATCTTGATCAGGGTGGGAGGATGAAAAAAAGTCCTCCTGGGGTACTTGTTTCCCTTATGTATTTTTGTTCTAGATATCTCTGATGAAGGTATTAAGGTTATTTAAGGGCTGTCTACTCTTGCCAACAGACCTGCACGATCTATAAATTTTACTTATATAACATGCTGAATGTTTTGTATTGTGTTATAACAAATGATGTTAGGATGTGCAGTTAGGAAGTCAGCCACAAGAGGGCGCATCGTGGTAATCACTATTTTATGATTCCAACCAGTTTTCAACAAAAAGTTGGGGCACAAGAATTGATTTAATTCCCTGATGGGCACAGTATATTTGGCACAGCCATCACTGGAGGGCCCTGGGTAAAAAAATATAACACATAATTATATTTATTTAAACATAAACTTGCTTTTGTGTAGAAAATAAACAAACCGCTAGCATGGGTGCTTAAACATCCTGTATTAATATTGGACCCATGTTAAAAGCTGCTTTTATCCTTAAGGTAAAACTGTTCCATTACAGTAATTTTTAATGAGAACACTCACAAAAAGGTAATTAGAAATTCTGAAAACATGTGACATTATACTGTTAACATATGACATTGATTTGATCCATCAAGAAGAGCTGAGATAGCCCTGTATAATACATTGTTCAATGGGTAAGGAAGAGATCTCACTGATTTAACTATACAGTATGAGCGGTGTATTTTTCTTTGGGGCTGCCCTTATTTAGGGCAGCACCCCCAGTCCCTTCCACCTCAGTGGTCAGTGTACAATAAAAGGTGCTGCGTACCTCCAAAAAGCAGAGCGCTGAGATATGACGTCCTGTCAACTCAATGTTTAGTAAATAGACCCCAAAAGATAGCATATACTACTTCAACATTAGCATGTATAAGCACAATCGAGTACAGCCTAATTCTAACCAAAAGAGGAATTATAGATGTGCCTAAAAAGGGGAATAAAAAACCCCAAAACATCTATTTCATCGTGCTCCTGTATTACAGGATATACAGTGAACCAAAATGGTTTCCAAAAATCCCAAAAATGTACTTTTCTTCCTAGATACACACTTACCATACATTGTTGGTACTTAAAAAGTTAAAGGCTTCTCATCTTGGGCAGTCTGGGATTAAGTAACTGAGCATGAGCCAAGTCTGTGGTCTAACAAGCATGCCTCCCAACTGTCCCGATTTTGCCACTGTATCCTGCAGAGCTCCACCTCTGTCACAATATTTACCTTTATAAAGTCTTTAAGATGCAGATGTTTCTGCTGCGCCTGGGTGCATACCGGCCTGTATTGATAAAGTTGTGTAGTCTATGTTGTAGTATGTTCTTGAGCACTAAATAGTCACACAGCATTTTAAAACGCTTGCCTCTGGGTGGCTAACAATTCAGTCGACCAGGTCCTAAATCACCATATGCCATTATGTATACTTGTGATGCAAGGATAGCTTTTCTCAATTGTACTGCCAAATCCAAAAGAGTACATCCTCTCCCAATTACCGTGCACACTCTCCATGGGGAATACCGGCATGGCCCAATTAATAATTATCCCTACAAGATTCCGGGACAGCAGAGGCTTTCGGAGATTATAGAGTAAAGCCGCGCCATATTACAAATACCAGTTTATGTAACTCTGTGTGGGATATTCTGTATTGGAGAAATGACAGCTGTGCCACAACCTAAGGAACTTGGAGAAGGAGAAGTCAACTTTTACACTTGCTGCAAAGCAACAGCTGTTTAGTTTAATTTAAACCCAACGGAAATTCAGCGCAGTCTCAGAATTCCTCCTACAGATCTCAGCTCGTGTTCCTGCTTTGTGTATTAATTAAAGGAGAACATGAATTTTTTAATTAAAAATTAATTAACATATATATAATATATATATAATATATATATATATATATATATATATATATAGCAGCAGAACATGTCTAGACAAATAGTAACCGAGGTAGACCAATCAGATCTTTTACCTGCTGAATTTTTCTTTTTTATGTTTTCATGTCTTAAATAGAGCATGTAAAATGTATCTTCAGCTTTTTGTTCTCTTTTGTTTTTAAAAAATTATAATATGCCTTCCAGACTAACAAAATCTGTGCTTCGTGACTGGTATTCACCGGGAGTGCCTTTGTGTATCATAATGTTGTGGGCCCAAGGTCCATTCTGTCCCCAATTTCTATGCATCCAATTCTAGAAGCACCATGCAGGTTACATGGATGGAACATCAAAATGTAAAAATATATATTTTTTAACAATATTAGGAGTCAATAGTTCTTTTAACTCATCAGTTAGTATATTTGTTATTTACTTTGATGTTCTTGCTATGTTTTAGCTGTATCTCTGATATACCTAAGGTTCCCTTTAGAGATAGTACCGGTAATAAATACATCAACCCATTCTTTCCAGCCCTACACCTGTTCTACCGAATCGCATATGACTTTTATCTTACACTGATATAGGGATTGCCTTTGCTTGTAGTAAATAAGTATGATCTATAAAAGTCCTGAAAGCTTTGCGGTTCCTCTAGCACATTGTTACATATCATTTAATAACATACTAAAGAACATACAAAAGAACATACAAAAGCGGTATTGGAACAACCAAGGACAGATAGCAACTTAAGAGCCGGTCCTACAGTGCATCACCACTCGAAAGCATCTCAAGAACTTTACTTTGGGTTCTGGTTCTGGACTGGCCCTTGTGGGGGGCAGTCCGGAACCAGAATACAAAACTAAAGATGTGTTAGCAATGTGCCTCGTTTGATCAGCTGAATAAAACAACATTGTAATCTTTTGTCAGCCATCACAAAATGAGTCAACAAGGTGATTCCTTGGTGACTTTACCCTGTAAGTTACCTAAGCAGACTTGCAACATCACTCACCCCATTTAAATTTAACCCTCCTCTCTTCCACTATCCATGGTTTAGGGTTCAGGGATAATTTCATATATGTTAAAAATTCTCATACTTAAGTGAGTTCCTTATTGATGGCAGAATGGATCCAACCCAGGCGGTGAAGTCAGTTAGTGACAAGTGTTAATTGATTTGGTCAATTTAGGGTCTTTTAATGGAAATGGAAATTTTTTAGATCGCGCCTAGTTTAATCTCCAAGTTCAGGAGACCCGGCTGCAGAAATCCTTAGATCACTGTTCTTAAAAATCATCATCTTAGGGTGTTTCTTCTGCCAACGCAACCCTTTCTGAATAAGTCCCTTGAGAAACATAACTACCCTCTCCAGCATGTCGGAGGTTAAATGCAAACTGAACTGTGTGACCTGGTAAAGACGTAGTGTCAGCTGTCAGCCTTCATTATAGAGGAATGGGGAACAGGTGGGCTTTATTACTCCCCGCCAGAGCCATGTCTGCTGTAGACAGCAAACCGTCAGAGACCCTTCATTTTTGTTTAATTCTGGTCACACTGCATGTCAATTGCACATGTAAAAAATTAACCCTGTAGTTCTGTTAATATGCTGTTTTAGTGATTTGGGGGATCGACTCTTAGCAACTGAAGCGGAACCTCAGCTAAATTTTAAACACGTGTGTAAATGAATGAAGGTTTAATAATAGCACAGGCCCACTTACAATATCATACGCTCTGATCTACTGCTTATTATATGGGAAGCTACTAATATTTTCATAAGATTTAGTGATGCAAGAGATACATTCATTAGTATACAATTAATTAATAATAAACCTAAGTATAAGGCATATTATTAACAATTGATAAAAAACCACTTCTAGTGTAAAGTTTTAAATGTTAGGAACAAAAAGGCACAATCGGTTTGGATTGCTCAATTTCACCCATTTAACATACATTACACCCAATGTAATGTAAGACAGGATAAGAGCATTTCTCATGGTTTAAATGTCATAAAATGACTATTTTATAGTTAATCATTTTGTTGAGTGCTCCATTAAGACGTGTAGGTAATATAGGTAATATAGGTTTATCATGCTTCCTTTAGGATTGATGCGTGTTACTCGTTGTCAGACATTTTTATTCGAATTGTTCTTGTTCCCCCTTCGCTCTGCTCAAGCACCTTGCTGTGAAGTCAGTTCTATTCCCTTGCTGGGACTTTTCCATGATACGCATTCCTTATTTTAATCCAGTCTTTTTAGCCATGGTAATACTGGATTTACTGACATCAAAAAAGGATTATAATTATTAATCCTATCTGAATATGTTCTTACGGTTCATTACATAGATAATCAGTCTCATTTATAGTCTGATTAGCTAACATCATGGTATTTTGTGTGTGAAGAGGACAATGTTCTGGATAATCGTGCTAATCTGATATGCAATGTTAAAAAGCGATGCTGTATTGAAATATTACTATGTGAATATTCATTCATTAATAATAACTTATATATTCGCACATTATCGGTCTCTTTTCTTTAATACATAATGTTGATCACCGCCATCCCTGGGAACTCATGGTTTGAGTCCCAATCTCAGGGTCCCAGGGTGAAGGGGGATTCTTGGGGATCACAGACTTCATATATTAGACACCCAAAAGGTACTTCTGTTACCAGTAGGTTATGGTTGATATCCCTGTTTGGAAAAACTTTATACCAACGTCTTTAAAAAATATTTTCTTTATGACCCATAATATATATCTATATAATGAAAAAACATCTTAATAATTTTCAATAAAACTTTATTGTTTTGACAGTATGGAATACAGAAAGATAATAAATGACCCACTCTGCGGTCCAAGGCACCAGCAGCACATTAAGTTATTGGTGCCTCGGACAGCGAATGATGCAGTGTCCTTTGGTAAACTGACCCAAAACTCTGGGCAAATAAATAAAGAGAGAGACTTTGTAGCCACCGACTAAGCAAAAGGATGTTTTATTGTGATGTCTTGTTACAATGCTCCAATGCAAGTTACATAGATTTGCTTGGTTGGATTCCCCCCCAGCTTTACTGGGGTCATATGTCCTGTATGATCTTTCTTTATATAACCGCATGGTTCATGGAAGGAAATGTCAAAATCCAGATGTTGCAAAATTAAAAAAAATGTATTGTACAGTACATTTCCAAAAAAAACTGCAATAACCAGTTGCTGGTCTTTTGTGTGGCTTTGATGCCTCTGGATCTTCCGAGACATCTAGTAGATACTGCTACAGAAGAGGTAAACATGAGAGAGAGACGTTAGCACAGAAGAAATTGTATATTAAAAATCGGCAATAATAATGTATCTCAATGAAATCAAGCACCTGAAAAGCAGATACAAATTCAATAGATTTCTTCATGGCCTTTAGGTGTATTATCTGACCCAGGAGTGAGCCACGCAAAACACTACAATGATTCTCCAAGAACATCTGTCTCTAGCTTCAGTCATTTGATGATTATAGGTTCAAACCAGGTCTAGACTTTATTTAGTTAACTAATACTAAAATAATTATCAGTAGGTACAAATGGATAGCTATTTATTACATTAAAACCTTTTTCTACGCATGAAAAATGTACATACCTTGGTTGGTTTGTTTAGACGGACATGATGTGCTTCACAAAGGCTGTAAAGCAGAAGAAAGGTAACATTCAATACCAGAAAAAAATGTCTTACCGATGTTCCATGATAAGGAGTCACCTGTGGGTAGACTCACGCTAGCACTTTTTTACACGATTGAAAATGTACCTTCGTAGTTGATGCAGCCATTGGAATCTTCCTGACCTGCCAGAAGGGCTTCTACTTCCTCCTCCCTCATCTTCTCACCTGTTAGCAGAGAAATAAATAGTGTTCAGTATTATTCCAATGGACAGTATTTCAGGAAATATCACCTCCCGAAGGCACAAAATACAATCCTTACCCAGTGTGGCCAGTACGTGACGAAGCTCAGCGCCCATAACAGTGCCGTTGCCTTCCTTGTCAAAGACACGGAGACCCTCAACAAAGTCCTCATAGCTGCCCTGGTCTTTGTTGTTGGCGATGGCCTGGAGCATGGGCAGGAACTGCTCAAACTCAATCTTCTTGGCATTCATCTCTGAGGAGAGAAGAGAAAGTAGGACTTCAATATGGAAACCTAAAACCCTCCACTCGTTCTCCAAAAAGCTAGTTATGAAGTGGTGATTGGATGAAGAGATGTCTCTCTGGGTAGAGATCACACATTGCTCAATATTTCCATAGAATTTTACAAGTTACAGTTATTCCAACCCCCTTTCTGGAAACTAATTGACAGAACATCTTCAGAAACAAAAACTAGTTACATTGCCACTGCTTCTATTATCATCTTCAGTATCTCCAAGTACTACTACCGGTAGTAACATCAACCTGAACTTTTTTTGGAATCTTTCACTGTTAATAATCACTCTTAACATTCTAAAAACTTATAGAAATGTCTTTCCTTATTAAAAGAAAAATTAGCTTTTGCAGAGTGTATCGGATAATGTTACTCACCCTCTGGAGTGGGGTTTCCCAAAACCTTCTTGACCTCAGCATTTGTGGGGTTCTGTCCAAGAGCCCTCATGATATCAGCGACCTGACCTAGGGAGATCTTGCTGTCACCAGTCCTGTCGAAGAGCAGGAAAGCTTCTTTGAAGTCTGCAGAGAGAGAGAAAGGGGAAATTTAGAGACAGAAAGACTAAAAGAAAAAGCATTGGTCTGCCACTAAGTAAAAAATTTAAGTAGAGAATTCTTCATGTTAAAATTTGGGTTGCAGCAATCCTAGCAACTCTCAATATTGCCAATATGTGTCTGAAAAAGCTTTAAGCCCTAGCTTGTAACCATATTAACCCCTTTGTAGTTGTCTATTTTGAAAAAAAGAATTAAGAACCAAATTTGGTAAAAAAAAAAAAAAGATTCCAAGACAGAATTACAAAGAGATTGTCATTTAAAATTTCAATTTTTAAAAAAAGTTTAAAATTCTATGGAGTGAAATCAGAAAATAAATCTTAAGCCAATCCACCTGCTAGTTTTCCTACCAAAATCAGTAGGCAATTCAAGTTTTAATTTAGCTGCAGGATGTTCTTTACTGCTGGGGAACTAATAGGATGACACAAAGTTATAGCTGCTATATCAAGTTGAATAAGTTACATTTGGCAACATTTTTTCACAGGTTGAAAAGGCATAACATTTGGCTACGGTTGCCATATTGGCCCTTTTTCCTAGATACATCTGATTGCATTATAGGTAGTAGTAAGCAGCATGTTCCTTGGTCATTACACGGTGATATTACATCCTCCTTGCCACCAAACAATACATCGTAACTAGTAATGCCCTAAATTCAGGTGATCTGTATACTTGACAATGTATAATAGTATTTTATTGATTAGAGTTTTTGTGCTCGAATTGTGCTTTTCAGTTCTCCAATAAAACTGAAGAGACAGAAAGTATAAATAATTCAGGTTTGATGTCCACGGTACACAGATCACTCGTAGCACATTATGCTGCTTTTCAGAGTGGATACTTGAAACATGGTTATTTTGGGTAGCAGAGAGCGGCTTCCAAATCAAGCCAGAGATGGTTTTACAAGGGCACTGTAAATGCTGCTAATGTTAGAGAGGTCAGGACTCCTGTAACAAGACACCCTCCGACAGCCACCTCATAGATGGACAGTCCTGTAACCCGTCCTGTGCCAAACAGCCTATAATTAACATGCTTTGCATATACACCTGTCCCTTCCACAGTGTCAGTATTTGCTTTGACAACACGAAGCGTACATTCCTGCACCTGGCAGCTTTATGCTCAGATAGAACGAAAAAGTACTGCAATTCAATGTCATTTAGCTTCATTGCTTCATTCCTTAACTCTCGGAGTGAGCACCAGGTGGTAATATAGAAACACTTGAATAGAAGGTTACTATTCACAACACAGTCAGTCAATGTTACATTTATTGGATCTACAGAGTAAGTTGTCAGCATTTTGCAATGGATTGGGAGAAAGATCAGAAAGAATATGGCACTCCGATTTAAGTACAACTCGTATAATGTTGAGACAGCTAAACATGATAGAGCACACCAGATTTATACCTACACGAACCATAATGTACACAATTAATGAGGTGTAATCTACCATGGGCTACAGCATTCCATCAAAATCAATATCCATGTCTCTATGTTTAATGACACGTGTCTGTTATATAGAATTGTGACATCATTTTCTACCCAAGACTCATATTAAGGACATATTAGGTACTGTTACAGAATAGGCAAATATAATAATACATAATCCGTGCTATTGGCGGCCATTTCTATATGGCGGTGTAAAATCAGGGAAGTGTGGTCCTGTTTGAAGTTTAAAGTAACTACTTGTTTCGCCCTATAATGTAAAAAGTTATGATGTAAGATATTTCTTAAAACATAAATGTCAGTTTGCGTTTCTATGCAACTGTAAGATGACTTGACTAGATCTAGAAGGGTTGTATGGAAGGTGCGCTAGTAAGGGTTGAATGGAGCACCCACCATTCCAGTGTTATTTTGAACAGTTTTAAATGGTTACCTTGTAGGGGGCACAGCTGAACACATATTATTATATAACAGCTCTGTTTTTTTAATAAAGTCTTGTTATGAGGGTAATTTGGCCTTTTTCTCAACTTACCATCCTGCTGATCTTGGCTGAACTCGATCTGTTAAAAGAAAATCAGCCACAAAACATTGCTGTTATTACCATTAACGGCCTGTTTGAGATATAGATTTACTGAAGCTCGAGAAGGAAACCCATGCATTTTGGAACTCGCAGGAAACCAGAATCCAAATCAGGCCAGTAATGAAGGAAATGCCTGCCTGTTGCATTCTAATGATTTTGTGCATGAAGGCGATATTTCCGATTTGTTTTGCGGGGAAACATAATTTCCCTGATAGATCGAAATCCAAGCGGCTTTGAAAGGCATTGCTTCACTTCCAGCAGAACCAGTTCACTTACCGGCAACCTCATCAGCTGAGAAAGACTGCAAGAAAAACAGAGAAAAAGCCCAAACTAGTATGGTTGCAAATGCATTGACAGAATGTAATAAAAGCTTTATATTATATGTCCTGTATCATGAATACTAATTACTAAAAAACAACAAGCTAACTGTTAATTCATCACTAGATGGATGAAATATACTACTTCATCATTTTTAACTAGATGCATAAGTTAAATGGCTTCACTGCAGACAATTCTGTTATTTACCCATAACCCTCTGGGGCAGCGGGATACTATATTATTAGAACCTCTTTGCTTTAGTTCAAAGAAAAGTGAACAATATACTCATCGCTCTTTTTCTAGACTGATTCAATTCTAAAAGGTCTACGAGGCTGTTAAAATTCCACCAACCATTTTCAATTAAAAACTTGGTCTCAAAGAACTCTTGGGGAACCAATATCATGCAGGTTTCTACATTCATCAGTAAAATATTTACTGAGTGCTTAACTTGGTGGATTTAAAAAAAAAAAAAAAAAAAAAGCCCACTTAATATGTATTAAACCTATTTTAGTTAATTTAATTTTTAAATCGGTAAACGTTTAATTTCCATAATTTTATCTTATCACTATCTGTAAATATGATCTACAATTCTCTACCCCCTCATGCTTCAATTTTATCTTGCTATGGCAAAAATAAAATGATATCTATAACAACTATTAGGGTAGTTGGCTATTGGTATAAAAGAAGCTACAGGATAAGGGGTCGCAGAATAGTAAAATGTGCTATGGCACCCACCATGTTGAGCCTGGGTTTGGGAGATGAGCTTGGAGAGGAGAAGTTGTCCTGTTGATGTCTGGAGCTTGTGGTCCTTCTGCTCTGGCCTGCTCCTCTTATTTATCTGAGGGCAGAGACTTGACTGCCCAGATCAGATGTCAGGGGGAGGTAATCCCACCCCCTGTAGAGTTTTTGGCTTTCTTAGGGCAAAGAGAAAGAAGAGATCTCTTTTCAGAGCCACCAGTTTGGCGACCTATTTTTAGTAGGTTGAAAGGCTTTAATGAGTTTAAAGGTTGTCAGCAGTTTTTCTACATGAAGAGGAGATTCTGGATGTGCCTAATTTGGGCCTGTCTTTTAGGGGAGCTGTCTGCTATCTGTCTAGCTCAATAGAGAATAAAATTCTAAAAATATACCAGCACTTCCCTGTATACCCTTAGTATTTAAAAACACAATATACTGTAATAATAAAAGTGATTTGCCTTAATATTAAGGTGCTTTTTTTTAACACGGTTGCCTGCAACAAACGGTGAGACTTATACAGATCCCTGGAGCTCTTAGGTCTGTTTAGTGGGACAGAAGTTCCCATTATTTTTAGTCAGTCTTTTCCATTTCCATTTTTTTCTTATACTACTGTATGCAAGTTCCTCTAGCATGTGTTTAAATTTCAACCACCAGGGTCCAGCTGACACCTATCTCACATTTTCCTGTTACATTCTATATAGGATTTCTTGTAGGCTACATAATCCAGTAACTAATGCGATAATGTCTCTGTACTCTATGGTCTAGTTTGCAGAGACCTCATCTTTGGTACATTTGTACTGGCACCTAATTTAATACTTTGCATGTCACCAATGTATATATACATATAATTTTAATTTTTATATATATATATAAATATATATATATATTAATCAATACTACATTTTCTAATTAATAGGGAAAAAAAATTATCCGCTGGCAGATAGGAAAATAATAAAAACGCCCACAATATTTTCCTAGCATGGACTTTACTGGGTACTAGATACAGACCAGCAGACATATTTGTCACATAAATGCGAGGGTGTCTTGTGCCACCTAGAGGCCATGTTGTGTAGTGACAAAAATATGACACTTTATTTATTACATATTACATTGTCTAATTATTGGAAAGTGTGAGATTGCTGAGCGGTCAATGTATTTTAAACTTCAATGACTTATAGCTAAGTTTCAACCCGGTAGGTTCTGGAACTTAAATGAAGTACAATTCCCAGCATGATGGGAATCACAATTGACAATGCTGGAATTCCAGAAGCCATGTATAAAGATACCTTTCTTTACAACCTTTAAACCTGCGCCCTTTCATCTCCTATTCCAACGTGTCTGAATGCAATCTGTGATATGTTTGACATGCTTTAAAGGGTCCAAAGTCACCGCTTTGCAAATGAGATAATCTCACTGTGAATGTAACAAATGTAATTCACTCTACCAGGATCTGTCAATGCATTCACTCCATTACATTAATAGTTTAGATACCTTTTCTTGTTCCACATCTTGCAGGGCTTGCTCAGCCAATAATAGCCTGGTAAATAAACAGGTCAACAAAATAGACATGGCATGCTTATATGCAAGGTTAGATAATAGAAATGTGCAAAACATGCTTTCACACTTAGTAAATCCAAGGTGTATTATTCTAACACAATTACACTTTTAATTCAAGTGTCTTTGGCAAATATTTTTGTGGGTTATGCAGTATTATAACTGATGGTTAACTCATAGACCATATTGTTAGAAAAATGTTTGGAATAATATGTATGTGTGTTAAATAAAACCCATTTGTAGGAATAATCAAGTATTTCTAGAGTTGTTTCCCACCCATTTAGGGATTAAATCTTGACAAAACTTGTTTGCCATTGAGGACAATCATCTTTCAAGTGCCAGGCATAGTGTCACATACACAGTAAGACTTTAGCAAGCCTTTTTTATCTCTTGGAATCTGGCCCTGGGGGGTGAGAACAGTTTCAAGAAACACAGTATGAACATTATTCTCATTCTGCTACATGGCTGGACAATATTCACATAACTGACACTTCTGCCAATCCAAACAGAGGCACTGAAAGGTTTTAAATGGGACCCCCCCCTCTTATCGCTGTAAGGGCTATATGTCATGTAGTAGCTGTTAAAGGTTCCAAAATGGTCCATATTCTACAGTGAAATAAAGCACATTTGCTTAGGTTCTGGGATAAGATGGAAGCCCTGTCCAGGGGTCACAGCAAACAGCACATGACCCCAGTTACTCTGGAATTTATAGTGTAGGTGTATTGTAGGCTTTAAGGCTCTTAATTTGGAATCTTGCTTGAGACCAGAGTGATCTTAATAAACCTGCTCTATATTAACGGGTCAGAATAGGATTTTTTTCAGTCTGGGTCAGAACAAAGTCTCAGGAGAATTTAACTAAAAAGCTATTTAAGGCACTTATTGAAAGCAAGGTAATATATAGACATAGTTGCTTACTGTTTAGGTTTCCCCAGATGGTGTCAGCATACTTTGATGTACTGGCTTTCTGACTATTAATAAGGATAACGTCTATATAACGTAATCTAACAATGTGTTTAATAATAATAATGCTTCTCTCAATCCTGTGGTTAATTACATAAAAGCTGTGACTCTGTAATTTATACGTTTTCTGAATATTTAATAGCAAATACTTATTAAGGGCAGTTACTCTGAGACCTGCATATGCACTAGCATTTCAGAATGCGGCCAGAAGGTGGCGATAGCTGCCCGTACCGTTGTTCATTGGATTAATTTAATGTCAGATATTCATTACTAGCAACAGTTAAATGTTTGCATTGCTGTTAGTATGTTTTTACTATATTTATATGTATTTTGAGTCATCATCATTTAACTTATTAAACAATTATCTTACGTTCAGTCATCATTCTACTTAGTAAATGTATGTATATTATATTATATAATTCTTGTAAAAAATTATGTGGTTTTGTAGAGAAACAGAAATTAACCCTTTTTCAGTCTTACTCTGGTTGACAAAGTGAAGCCTACAAATGACAAAGGGGATTTCCAATGTATTTAACAACTAACAGGATACATACAAGTACACATGTATGTAAAACTGGTAAATATTAATAAAAGAAGGGTGATTATTAGTTATTTATCAAATTTGATCCCATACACTTGAGCATATATCTCGTTTTTTTAACTAAATCTAAACACGATAGTAGTAGGGAGTGACAATGTGGTGGGTGTCCTGTGTGTGTAAACATTAATCACTCACATTCCTAATGACCTCACGCACAACATCTATCATGAATGAAACATGCTTGCATATTGTATCTTTCACATCTAGATACATGTAATTGTAACATAAGAAAAACAATATATTCCCAGATTAGTGTTTCACACCCAAGCTAGTAATTAAAAGCCTGCTCCTTACAGCTTCCTAAAAATGAAATGCTATGTGTGGCAATTTGTGGCATGCAAGACTATTGCTGGGACACAAAATTAGATTATGTTCTATATTCTATTATCATCCTAAAAAGCCCAACCCCCTTCATAGTCTATATTAGGGAATCCACTCTCAGATACTGTATGGTCCCCATTTATAGACCAATCAGACAGCCACGGGGCGTGGTCATCATTGGGGTCGTTTGTGCCACCAAGTTGCCACCTGTCAAGGGTCCACATTTGCTAACTGATCCTCTTACTGCGCTGAAAGGAGCAAGTTTCTAGTAAAACACGAGTTAGTTTACAGCAATAAATTACAACAGAGATGAGAGGTGTAGTCACTGGAAATCACAAGGAAATTCAATGTAAAATACAGCTTTGTTTTAGATATATGGGTATATATGGGTATATATGGGTATATTTTAGTGCTATCATGTATCAGATTAAAAAGGTAAAGTTACAAAATCCAGAAAATTATCCAGAAAAAGTTACAGGAGGATGAGTTGGTCCTGCACAGGAACCTTCAACAATAGTGCTTAGCACTGGAGTATTGATAGCTTCATACTGGGTCAGATGTTGAATAATGTGTTAAAAAGTAATGCAAAATATTTAAGATCCCCGAAATAAACAATTTCAATCTAAATCCAAATTTCTGGTCAAAATGAAAGCCAGATTTTAAAACCACAAAGCTCCTCTATTGGCTTCAAATCTGGAATGAGAGATTTTAAGGTAAAATAGATGGGCAGATTGGGGTCCCCTATATAGTGGTTTTCCAGTGACCATACACAGTCCATCCCATTGCAGCCCCCCCATTACCTTGATGCTGGACAGATCAACTGTTGGCTCTTTGGGTTTTACTGGTTCTGGGGCAGGGGCAGGTGCAGCGGCTGGTGCCGGGGCAGCAGGTTTCTTCACTTCCTTCTTGGGTGCCATTGTTCTGATTTAGTTTTACAAGGGATGAAGTAAAAAAAAGAAGGATCCAAAAGAAACAAGCCTTTTGTCACTGAGTGTTGAGGAAGGAGTGGAGATCTGGATGATCCTCAGCCCAGAGCTTGGAAGTGTGGAACCCGGTGAGTTTTTCACTATAAGGGCATATTTATATTTCGCTTCCTACCTAACACAATCTCCACGCAGGCTGCTGGATTGGACAGTTCCCCAGGCAAGGAGGATGTCATAAGGAGACTAAGACTATAAATGGAATATAAGGGGGTCAGAGCTACATCAAGCCACGGGACCTTGTATTTTTTTTTACCCTCCTAGGATTTTTGGGCTAAGTGTAAAGGACAAACACATACGGTGAAGGAGCATCAGGAGCTCATGTTGACATCTAGTTACAGGTGGGGACGGTATGATCGCTTTTTCATGTTGGAATTTTGGGATCTTCCATTGCCATAAATTACAGATCCCTCAAGCAACCCCCCCTCCTCCCCACCACACACACCACCCATCACCCCCCCCCCATCACTACTACATTCCAAGAACACATAATGGGTATGATTTCAAACAAGAATTTTTGGGTTTGAATAAGCAAGAGTTTTAATAATGTCCTCAAACCCTCCCCAAATCCCCCATATCAGTCTCTTTTTAACCCCCCTCCCCCCAATTCTCTTTTTTTTCATTAGCAGAAAAGTGTTGATCAAGCAGAGGGTTTAAAAATAAGAGCAGTCGTATATGGCAAGTCGTCCTTGTCACCTCCTCCTGTTTCATAGAGAATGTACTGTACGCGCAAGCCTCATCCCATCCGACGCCGGCCTCTCTGTATTAATTACACGGGGAAGAGGAGATAACGACTTTCTGGGCACTGCCTGACACTCACAATGAGAGTTCCTCACCTAAAAGCTGCAGCAAATATTCTGCAAGAGCTCATGTATCTAAAGTGAAAAATAGAGATAAATAGATAATGGTGTCGCTAGATCAATAGATCGATAATGATGGTAGATCAATAGATATGTATATAGATAGAATCTATATCATATAGATGTTTATCTATCTATCTATCTATCTATCTATCTATCTATCTATCTATCTATCTAGCTATCTAGCCTCTACCATCACTATCTATCTATCTATCTATCTATCTATCTATCTATCTATCTATCTATCTATCTCTATCTATCTATCTATCTATCTATCTATCCATCCATCCATCTATCCATCTGTCTATCCTATTTAAATATGCCTCTGTGTCTAGAAATCATTTTACGTTACATATACACTTTTACATTATTTGTGTCTATTTGTGTATATTAGCTGTATTATTTGAGCTAGGCTGTTGCCATGTAGCAGTGTGATTGTGTTATGAAAGTAAGTCAGTTAAAGTACATCTGTAAGTGCAGGTGAGTGAAGGATCCGATCTGATTGCCTGTTGAGTCCGGACACTTTTCTGTTCCTGAGGTGCCTGTGTGTACAGAGTTTTGTGCCAAACCCATTCTGCCTGATCATCTCTCTCTCTGTCAATGAAAGGAGAGGTTCTCAAGGATCCCCAGTTCCTTCCTCCAGGATGAAGCATTTTTCTTGTGACTTTGGGGCAAAATCTGACTCTTAAATAGGGAGGCAGAGTCCAGCTGTTTCCCACTAATATGTCCACAGTATTCACAGTCATAATTCATGTCCTTGTAAATCCGTGCAGGGAGAGGTTTTATATTTAGAAAACACCTTTGGCATCTTTGTGCCAACATCTCGCTTCTAAACCTCATAAACCTCTTCACTTGAAACCATGGGTCACTTAGAGCAGGCAGTAAGGGGTTAACAGCAACAATCTGGAGCACACGTTGGGCTGGAGGGATAGACTGCATTAAAGCAAAGCAAGGGGAGGTATGTTATATATAGATTGCTGACAACCAGAAGAAAATAAATGAGATTTTAACAAACTACTAAGTACTCATTAATTTATGAGAATTTTGGAAATATTCCAAGTGTTTTTTTCCATTTTTTTTGATTTATCAAAAATACAATTGTTAGTATGGAAATAAGAAAGAAAGAATATGTTATCTGTATGCTCCCGTTTCAGTTACATATCAAATGTGTTTATTATTTGCAATATTGACAATAATGAAAATTAATGAAATCGCAATTACTATTTTTTTTGCAGTATCTCCTGTATTACATGCATTCACCCCTAAATCATACCGATTTAAACATTAAGCGAATACAATACATTTGTTTTCTCTTTTAAATTAAATATGCTGTATACATTAGCAATAAAAAATATAACTTTTAATAGTACATTTACATATATCAATGTAATATATGTACAGTTATTGTATATGAGCAAGGACTACATCATTATCCTGGGCTACAGATATCCATATGGGAAACATATGGGAAACTATTATTCTATAGTGTAAACTAAAATATGCAATGATGAAAAAAAATAGTTTATCACATATTTAGGGATTATTCCTAATTTGATCTATTTTGGTAATGGCACTACAACCCCAGAACCATTTTACCAATATTCAACCAGGGGGTGAGTGTGTATGGCTCTGCAATACTGAATCTTAGTTCTAGAGTAACATCCCAGTTGTAGCCCCTTCCCTTCACAAGGGTTTTTTTTAAGGTTACCAGTAACAGTATCTACTCAAGTGGGAAGAGTGCAGGAAAGGACAACCCCCTTCCTTACAAAATATTTTTAAGTGTTGAGTAACCTCTACTTAGCCTCCAAGGCCACCCTGCCCAACAAGAAATTTCTTTTAATAATAGCAATTAGATTATTCACCACCTGAGCCAGAGGAGACTAATTCTGGTGTTTTTTGCCCACAATTTTTTGATTGTTTTTTAGATTATTTACACCAGCTGAGGGTTTTTTGCCCATGATTTTTTGATTGAAAAAAAATGTAATCACATTCAAGTACATTATCAATACAACATACATTGTCAAAATGTATTAATATTATTCCCATGCGTTACTGTACTGTACAGGGTGTGTGTGACACAGGGCATAGAAATTCACGCACAGTACAATCCTCAATAATACAGAAAACTCCTGTTACAGTGTTCAAGACTGCCACTTTTTAATTATCTAATTATTAGATCTAATTGCTCAGATACACTGCACTTGTGTTCCCTCAGTTTTCCTGGCCTTAGATGCCGAGAAGGCATTCGATAGGGTAAGCTGGAACTTTTTGAGCGCAACTTTAGATGCAGTAGGGATCTCGGGTTTTTTTAAATCAAGTACAATGGCCTTATATAGTACACCTACTGCTAAGGTTACAGGCCCCGCTTTGAATTCAACATCTTTTAATATCACTAACGGTACTCGGCAGGGATGTCCGCTAGCCCCCCTACTTTACGCGTTAACCATTGAACCTCTGGCGATCCTAATTAGATCTATGCAAGAGATTGAAGGGGTGAAGATTAATCAGCAATCTTTTAAAATAACATTATATGCAGACGATATTTTACTTACTTTGACTAGTCCTGAGGTATCAGTCCCTGCAGCTTTGTCAGCTATTCAAGAGTTCAGCTTATATTCTAATTATAAACTGAATTTTCAAAAAACACAGGTTATTTCAGCATACATACCTACTTCTCAAAAGATCTATTTTAAGGAACAATACCATCTAGATTGTTCAAAGGAGTCTTTGGATTATTTAGGAATTAAGTTAATGTTTAATTTAAAAAAATTAATTTCTTGCAATTATGAGATTGTAGCGAATAATCTTGTTAACTTAATAGAAAAACTGAAATTAGTAGAATTCTCCTGGTTGGGAAGAGTTAACATGGTTAAATCTTATTTAATCCCTAAAATATTATATCCTCTCAGGATAATACCACTTCGGGTCCCGGCATATATTTTGGACAATTTTTCAAGAATGCTCTTATCTTTTATTTGGAAAGCGGGCAGACCTAGAATAACCCAGAAAATAATTAAGAGAAGCTATAGTCATCTGGGTTTAGGGTTTCCAGACATTAGAAGACTACATGACATTGTAATGTTTACACATGTACTACATTGGAATATTAAAAAGAATCTGAACTTAGGTTGGTTATACTGTGAACGGAATCAAACTAATGAACAAGATTTAATTAACCTTTCCTGGCTTGAACCTTCTAGTTGGAAAAAATTAAATTTTCCGAATCAAGTTATATTGGATGCTTTAAAAACTAGCTATAAATTCAGAAGGTTCGAAAAACCAGACGCGCACTTTACGCTTTTTACTCCCTTAAAGGTCCTCAAATATTATATCCAGAATATTAACTTTAATAATTGGACTCTAAGCAATATTTGTACACTTGGTGATTTAAAATTAAACGATTCATTCCTTAGTTTTTCCGAGCTTCAATCTAAATTTAATCTTCCTGAGAACGAACTATTCACGTATATTAGATTGATGCACTTTCTGAATACTCAGACAGTTTACCCACCTTCAGATCTTGATATATTTATTAGTAAGCATTATAAGAAAAATTTAATATCCTTGATATCATCACATTTAGATACCCAAGAATCTGATGTACTACCTCTCTCAGTAAGTAAATGGCAAAATGATTGTAACGTTAATTTTTCTATTGGAAAATGGGTCGAGGTTTGGTCACAAGTCAGGAACGCGGTACACGCGATTCATATTCAAGAGATGTTTTTTAAGCTTCTTCATCGTTGGTACCTAGTTCCCTCCCGCCTAAATAAGTTTTCTAACTTATATTCTAATTTATGTTGGAGGTGTGGATATGAGGAGGGGACTCAATTTCATATATGGTGGGCCTGTTTTAAGCTGAGAAATATTAAGATCCAAGTTGAGAAACTTTTTTTCCATATATTTAGATGTAAATTTGTTACTCATTCATATACTTGGCTTTTTCATTTGTCCCTCCCATTTCCAGAGAACGCACAAAAATTATTAGCAGTCAATATTTTATTGGCTGTTAAATTATGTATAGCGAGAGCTTGGAGGAGAGCTGAACCTCCTATTTGGAAGGAAATAATCGACCAAATAAATCATCAGGCAAAGATGGAAAAATATTTCTTTATAAAAAACCAAAAGATCTCTAAATATAATCATATATGGTCCCCATGGCTGAAGTACATGGAGGAGTCTTGTTTAGATAATTTTTGACCCCTTATCTAAGTAATTACTTCTCTTCTGGCATTATACATATATATTATTGCTGTATTTGATTTCTTCTGATTTTTTGATTTTTACACATTAACTTATCTGTTTATTGTGAAAGTCCCCAATGGGTATAGTGTCTTGAAATCTATTTATTTATATACAGTTATGGATGTCCACGTCCTGTTGTCCTAGTCTGCCGCCACATGTGTGTAGATGTGTCCTCGTTAGTGTAGTGAACGGTTAGTTTGGTATAAAGTATTACCTGGTATCTTATTGTACAGTTTTCAAATTAAGATACAAAGAGATGAAAATTTTGATCCTGTACATCCGTTACATCTTGTAAGTTTCTGTACGTTTTGTTAAACTGTATACATTTCCAAACTTTGTATGATTTGTGTGTTATTGTATGTTCCCCTGTTTTTTATATTCTAAAAAAATAAAAATTATTATAAATAAAAGACTGCCACTTTTAGTCGTGGCAGATGGTTGGTGTCTCACAAAAACTCCTGTGTGTACCAGTGCCATGATGACCCCAAGCCATGATGTCTCCAAACATCGATCAGCCATAGGTTAGGTCAGTGAGGGATAACATAAGAAAAAGGTGCATTGAGGGTTCCAAAAAGCTTTTTATTGCTCATATCAAGCCAGCAGTGTAGTGGAAAATGCCTCCATGTCATATACTGAGCGTCATGGTGGTCCAAACTACGGCCTCCAAAAACTGCTCAGCCTTAAAGGCGGAGAACCAAACTTTCCCTCTCTCACAGGTACTCATGTGATTTTAGCCAAGAGAATGATATACAACTGTTAGGTTTTTTTTCACCAGGTCTCCAATCTTCTTCTTCTGGGGCCACATTCGCCTCACATACCTCACACCCAAAACAACACTAGTAGCAAGCCCCCTAATCTGGGTGCTCAATAAGGAAAACTCTGACTTTCCTGCATCTTCAGCCTTAAGGCCAGAAGATTAATCTTTTTCTGCTGTCACAGGTATAGCCATCAGGTATTTTTTCTTCACTGAAGCCCCAAGTACTGGTACTTCTCATTGTTGGTAAGTAACAGGACAGGGGCTCCAAGTGATAGGGCCATAGGGCTGGACTGGGAATGAAAAGCAGCCCTAGAAATATTTGGACAACAGTCCCATAAATTTTAATTGCGTGGTCAAGCTCCCCTGCCCACACCCCGTACCAGAGTCATAACTAGAAACCACCCCAATGTCACAAGCATCATGTCCCACAGTGCCACCTCTGCTCCCAAACACGTCTGTGCTATTGTTTGCCCCAAGCTGCTTTTCAGTGCCCTCAAGCAGCTAGTCTGTTCGATCTTTGTCCTCAAATAGTTTGTCTGTGCCTCTAAACAGCCTCCCTGTGGCATCTCTGCTCCTAAACAGCCTGCTTGCCTGTGCCATCTCTGCCCCTTAACAACCTGCCTGTGCCATCTCTGCCCCCTAAACAGCCTGACTGTACCACCGCTGGCCCCTAAATGGCCTTCCTGTGCCACATCTGCCCCTAAATAGCCTAAATGTGCCACCTCTGGTCATAAACACCCTGCCTGTGCCACCTCTGCCCCTAAACAGCCTACCTCTCTACAGTGCCCCAAACTGTCTGTGTCATCTCTGCCTGTTAAACAGCCTGCCTGCGCCACACCTGCCCCCCTAAACAACCTGCTTGTGCCATCTTTGCCCCTAAACACCCTGATTGTGCCACCTGTGCCCCTAAACAGCCAGCCTGCGCTACCTCTTCCACCTAAACAACATGCCTGTGTCATCTCTATCCCCTAAACAGCCTGCCTGTGTCATTTCTGCCCTCAAACACTTATACATTCATTCATTCACCCATTTAACTCACTCACTCACTCATTCACGGTTTCCCAATAGGCCAGTATGGCCATATAGTGCCATAGTGAAAACTAGGTTCCAATATCCTCTTTAGGGGCTGAACTCTCTTCAGGCAGATATGCAAACTTCATTCTTTCCTTCCAGGTCCAACCCAATGGAGGGCCAGATCTTCTAGGGCATGCTGCAAATAAAGTACCCTGTGAAGTCTTCAAGGAATGGTGCAACCAAAAGGCACAAATATGTTTTCAAGAATAGTGTACTGTGTTCTTTTTTAAAAACAGCCCCGCTTTTTGCATAATACAAAATTTTCAATTAACCTACATAATCATGTAGGCATTTTAGCTCTGTTACTTTAGCTCAGTGGAGTAGATCCACTGACACCCTGACACTTTGACACAATGGTAAATAATGGCTTATTGTTAATCGCCCATCCAGAAATGTTAATGTCTATGTAGGAATGGACTTTATAAGTATTGCCATCGGCTCAGAGGTTTATTGAAACAAAATTAGATCAAACCCGTTTTTGTTAGTGCTGATTAAACTATTGGATGGGACCATCCCTGGATATTATTTGCAGAAGAGATGTAGGTGTGTTCTATAACATAATACAATGTGACACTTCTATGCATGAACAGAGCAGACAGGGAATTCTTTCTTCTGATAACCTCAGCTGGAATATGTAGATGGAAATGACCTTTCATGCCACATATGCCATTTTGAGATGGGTACAGGCTTGCTTTCTTCTCCAGCTCTTAAGTAGCACACACACATCATTACCAATTCTTGCTAAGACTGAAAAGGAGTAAATACATAAAAAATGACCCATATTGTGAGACTGTGAACAGTTATATATTTAAAGCACGTCTGTCCCATATTATATTTTACAGTTCAGTACATTAAATACATCTCTGGAACATGTTTAGATATGCTAGTTTTGCTAAACACTATGATGATCACAATCCCCTTTTAAGTTTTTTTGTTGTTGGCTCAGATGAGATGCTCAATGAGATGAGTCCAAATACATCCCACTCTGTGAGAATTTCAATGTAAAAGCAGCTTTTATCAGCAGTGGGGATTGAGACCCAATGCTCTGCTAAACCTACAAAGGAAATTCTAAATAAGGAAAAGGTATACCTTATTTTCCTACCTCATCTTGGGTGTTTTTTTTAGGAAATGATGACTTGGCAGGGTTACTGTGACATCACAGCCATCAGGAAAGTTTGCTGACAGTGTGAAGCCATAGACATAGACATTCATATGCTCTGCTATCACATGGAAATTCCATGTACTAAATTCTGGGCATTTTCTTTACAGCACTTGCTGTAACCTAGATAACATATAAATATTATATTATATAATATTATATAGTCTCCATCAATACCTACGTGCATCTTCAAACCAATGTCCATATATAAGAAAATAAAAGAGCAAGGAAGCCCTTGATAAAACTCTTTAAAAAAAAACGCACAAGAAGGGCTGAAACATCGAGTTTCTGTTATGATACCCACAATGTGTGAATAAGTTGTCTCCTATTTCCAGCAGAAATTCTTGGTATGCTCCTTTACATTTGTATACACACTGTAGTGTATATATAAATATACAGTATAAAGAAATGTACATATGGAAGCCACAATTTCAGTGGGGTACCAAGATTAACCAAAGCTGGAGTTAATGTGGCATTTGATTAACAATTCCCATTTGAAGCAGGTAGGCTCTCTAAATCCATTCTGTATTCATACTGTATCTGCCTAAATATGCACTTGATAATTTATAAAGAGGCAAGTCGGAGATTCTCAGCAAGAAAGCAATAATGTCCTTGATGCTATTATTGTAATAACCTTCAGAGCTGATTCCTATGGCTGAGGGATCTTCTATAGGTAACAGCAGTTTAACTGTGTAGCACTTATATATTACAATCCAGAATGACTTTCCAGAGGACACAATGCTTTTATGTAGGCTGATCCCTGGATCACAGTGGAATTAGCACTTCATGTCCCAGTGAATATAGATACTTGGAGGCAGTGTAAGTGTATTACAATGTCTGAATAATGTCACTCAACTATGCCAGAGCTTTAAATAATTCTAATGAAGGATTATCACAGTTTATTGCATAATAAAATACATTTTCTCCACCTTAATCACATTCTTACCTCTGTATGACTCCTATGACCTGCTATCGCAATGATTCATTTCAAGTTACTGCTACACTAACCTTGTTGTATCACAATAAGATCTCTGTGGAAGAACATCAAGTTATATTTATATTCAAGAGATGAGGGTAATGAGGGCAGGGAAATAGAGAAGAAGAGATATGAGTGGAATTATCCACTAGAGTTATATGTTTTGTGGCAAATGGAATCTCCAAACAAGTTTTTAGATGGTGTTTCTACCTTGTCTGTCAACTCTGTGGTCCATATTATGTTTTTGGTGAGACCATGGAGTGCTGGAGTGTTTTGAAAGACTGATAAATGTGAATCAGAAGTAGCCTTCTTGTGGAAAACTAGTTTTTTGGGTCATTATTCTACTTTATGACCCAACGCAGTGGCATATTCTAGGCTAAGCCGACTAGATCCAGGCTAAGACGGAAAGTGCAGAGTGGCAGCTACATAACACAGACCTTACTGCCCTATTGGGCAATTGGGCACTATGGAGGGCTATCCTGAGTCATCACAGTCCTTCATCATTTTCTTCCGCACTGCACTCCTTAAAAGTGGAGTACTAGGATATGATGTCATATCCTGACACCCCACTAGGAATAACTGTGGCCTGGAGGGGGCCACCTAGGACAGATCTGAATGTAAATGCACCACTGTATGAAAGCATCAGCATTTTTCCTACTATTTTAAATAAGGCTTCATTGCATGATCATTTCTCAGACAAAGGCCTGCGTGTGCAGACATAGTTATCCTTCTATTCTATTGCTCTCATTAGCACCTTTGTGCAGCCAGGTGATTAGCAAAGGGCACACCATCATCACTACGAAAATATGATCCTGTGCAGAAATCCAAATAACCAAAGATCCAGACAGGAACTTATGATGTCCACCCCCGGTTTGTCATCTCTGCTGCCGGAAAACTGCCCAGCTTTTCAGCCTACTTGAGAATACTTTGCACTGGAGAATCATGTTTCTTGGGTCTGTCTTGGAACTTGGTTTTCATATCAGACTTGGGACAGGCCCAGTAGTGATCTATATATTTTCCTCTGCAGTGCCTCATGTGACCTTGAGGAGTGTATACAACAGAAAAGTATAACTCTTAAGACAAATAAGTATAATTGTATATAGTGTTGATATCAGCATTAGTCTTTTTTCCTAAATATATTCTACTAATAGCAACATATTTAATCAAATAATAATCAAATATTCTGATTACTGCCATCACAGTTTTGAGTCTGTTCCATGCCTAAGTATCCTTTTGATAAATGGCATTTCCTGACATTACTTTTAAGCTTTCAGCCATCCCAATTTAGAACATGACCTTTTAGTCTACCATTCCACTTTCATCTGTGCCTTCAGTTTTATTGAGATGTTTAATAAATTGTCCACTATTTTAGCTGATAAGGTCTAACCTGCTTTAGCCAATTCCACAACCAACCCTGACCCCAAATAACCACAGACAGCCTTAGTGAGGTAAGGACAATGGCCACAGCTTTGAACCATTAGCCAACAAGCAAGAACCCAATAACCTGCCAGCTTCAGAGATAAGCCTCTCCAAAGGCAGTTGCTCACAAATAGACACCACCAGTTCCCGTTCCAAGGTGCAATCAGGTGCCAACAGGAATTTGCTT